>VDFB02346578.1:0-16775 GCA_007258455.2 Sequoia sempervirens
CTAATCTACTATGGAATTGCCAATCCCAATCAAGGGTAGATTGAAGGACCTGGACCAATTGACGAGGACTTTAAAAAAGCCTCCTACACTTTGAGCTCTGCAAGACCCGATAGGGTGATCCCTTAATGTGTTTAACCTCACGCACCATTATCGTAAACAACATTAACAACAATAGATAATCTCATTTAATAGCTCAACATAATAGGATAATACTGAATAGAATTGGTTGTTCATCAGTAATATCAACTATTTGGAGCATGAGATAACTATAACACATTCCACAGTGTAAAATAGTCATTGATTTTCAATTTGTAGCAAGCGCTAGGTAAAGATAAACAAAATACTGAACCATATAAATTAGTACAACTTAGATCAATGCCATATATCCATTGAGGGAGTCAAATTCATAAACATTTAAGGATTTATGATAGATTTAACACATAACATATAAGATCCTTGAGAACATTGCTTTACAATTTCATCAACATGTATTCTAACCCAATACTACTTATCAAATCCTTATACAAAACATATCCACCTACAATCCCATTCAAGCATTTTAATTAATTCCTTGGATTAAAAAGAGGCCAAAATAGAAATCATGCACACCTGTAGGTGGAATGAGCAGGGAACTGGCCCTTGGTTATCTTGTTTCAAAATTCAAATATGCATGTACAGTGGAGACATGAGTTTGAATTAATCGGTGCAATTCAAATGTGGAATGCGTCGTAGTACTTATCAAATCCCCATGAATTCAAAACCTACTACAGAATGACTCAAAACCTAAATTGCATTTTCCTTAAAACCATCGAACTTTACAATTTGCTCTACAACTCTACCTAGACTCGACCAAAAAATATCCAACTTGCTAACCCGTACTTCTAGCCTTGAAATCCTTTTTATAGAAAATGAAGGAGCAAACAAGTACTGGGCTAGAAAGTACCTCTCATTTCACATACTTTTCGTCACAAAACTCTTAGGACAACAGCTATACCTTCTTTATTTCTCATCCTACACCCTATTCATGCATCCTACAATTACAACAGTATCCATGGGGCCTCTTACACAAGCTACATTAATCACAAAAAGTGTAAGAGCCCCTTTATATCATGTTTGGACTACAAAACCCTAAAAAATAGGGTAACTGGGTTGTATGCAAAGAAATGAAGCTTTCTAACTCAAATCAACGCCTTAAGCCCTCAAATTAGATTCAAATAAAAGCTAACACATATCTTCATGACCTGGAATTGATTTCACATCAAACTATGGCTGCATGTGACCATACAGTGCTAAATAACAGGAAAAATACATAAATTTTGAAGAAAAACACAGATTTTTGAATGTCAAGAGCTTGTATTTTAAATCCTCAATCATCAACAACCATTACAATGATCACTTTATGCCTTTTAAAGGCCTTTACACATCAACCACTGAACAACCACCTCTACAATTGACTTTTTAATTTTTTATGATCACATGAAACATAAAGCACAC
Source organism: Sequoia sempervirens (assembly GCA_007258455.2). Taxonomy (NCBI): domain Eukaryota; kingdom Viridiplantae; phylum Streptophyta; class Pinopsida; order Cupressales; family Cupressaceae; genus Sequoia; species Sequoia sempervirens. Next base: position 1,495 of record VDFB02346578.1, read on the forward strand.
TAATTTCAAGGTTGTTAACATCACTATTGAAATGTTTTAATTTTTTGACCTTTCAAACATTAAAAAGTACATCATTAAATTAATTATGTAATGGCATAAAAATTAAAAAACATCATGAATTAATTATGTAACCACATAAGTCAAATATAATTCTATCAAGAAATTAATATCAAATAGATAATATAATCGCATAACTCATACATTTTAATGTCATTGATCTTCTTCTTCATTCAACTCTTTGTTTGTATCATCTGATCCAAATCATCATCTACATCATCTTCTAGTTCTTTAGTATTTTCTTCTTCCACCACATTATACTTTACCAGACTTCCTCTTGGATCATGTCTAACAATAAATGACCAACCCAATTTACCTAGAACCTCTGAGTAAAATACCTGCTCACATTGGCTTGGAAGAACATATGGCTCATTTCCAGCTCGCTCGATCGACCTTGTATTAACCATGGTAAATTCATTATCATGTTCAATAATAGTTCTCTCGGGATCATTTTCATTCAATTGTAGCATGTACCATAGGACGACAAACAAAATTAATCTAAAGGACTTAAAGTCACACTCAAGTATATCATCCAAAATCCTATAGTATGAATTTTTTGAGACTTCTAGATGTATGTTGCTTCTAGACGAAACATTAGTCACCTGAAAGACTATAGTTATACCAGAATCACAAGTTTTCTTCATGTCATCCAACATTTTGATTCAAAATTTATGACCATTGCACCACATAGCCTTGTGTTGTTTCACCTACAATATGTCAAACATGTAAAAATTATTGCAATATTTTTAGTTGATAAACAATTAAATAATATGGGTGATTAATATATTTATACGTACCTATTTATCTCTTAAACCATATGTTAAATCAATTTCCCTTTGTGTAACATTGGAATCTCCATTACAATGAGCTTCTTTTAACCAATGAAGCCACACCTTCCGTGTTGTGTGCGTTGAGTTGTTGACCTTTGTTTGAAGTCCACTTCATCGTCATCCAGTCCAAGTTGTTTTGGGCTTGTACAGGTAGCAAATGTGGTGCATCCCACTCTCGAATAACTATACCAAAAATTTAAAATTCACAAACAACGTATAATTAGTTAAATACCACAGTATACGACCTTATTTTATAATTGATGTATATTGAAGATTAAAAATTAAATAAGTACAATATACATAAAAACCATATGTAAAATGTATTCCAATTAATCTCCATGACCATCTTATAATTACCTCTCACTTTCCTCAATCTACCTTTCCCCATCAGGTACTCCCCTTCAAATTTGTTAATGGAGTTGGGATCCCAAATGCGATCTACATGGATCTTTGCTGCAAACTTAGGAAGATATTCATTAATGTACACAATGGTTTGGTATACAATATATCCCTCCACCATAGAACCCTCGGGATGTGCTCTTTGTCTAACCAAATCCTTCAAAAATTTCAAGTCCCTCTCAACCATCCACATTGACCTTGTGTGTACAAGTCCACACAATTCAATCTCCTCAACTTGGTGTATGAGGTAGTGTTATTGTGCATTGAAAAATGTCAAAGGTAGACACTTTTGCATTTCACACATTAGACGAGGAATTTTTCTCTTCCAATAATTTATATCTTCTTTATGGATTTCTTTAGATGACAACCATCTACAAGTGATTCAAGGAGCAAATATATTAACAGGATTTAACAAAAATATACAGTATATTACATAACAAGTAAAACAAATAGAAATTATAAGATGTATAACGAATTGAACAAATATAAGCTACTTACCTCATGTATTTTCCAAGATCATATATAACTTGCTGACATTGTTGTCGAAGTTGTCAGGAGAGATAGAGGTAGAATGTACTGCAACAATTATAAAATGATTTTTTCATTATTTTTCCAAAAGTAGTAAACATAATACACTGAAAAGTACATGCATTATACAAGTGTATATAATATATACCAGAATAATTACCTTAATGAAGGTATGCCAATCATGTGCTTTCATCCCTGACTGAAATTCACCTTTCTTTGTTATTATATCATTTATGTTCGCAACAAATCCTGTGGGAAATCGAATTTTTCGTATGACTTCTTTTATAGCATTGCTTTGTTGCTCTGTTAATAACCAAAGAAGGGCACTTATATTAATTTGGTCTCCACCGCTATTTAATTGAATGACATTTTTCATTGCATGATTGGCTTCCTAAATGTCACTACAAATTTTGACAATTTTTTCTTTGTCATGCCTTCCATCCAATATTTTCCATAACATTTCTGTTATATTCTTTCTGATATGCATTGTATCAAACAAATGTACAATTTGTAGTTGCTCATAGTAGGGCAACCTACTAAATTGTCTGGGATAACTTTTCAGTCCCTGTGTAAGCCGACCATTAATGCCTTGATGACGTTCATGAAGCATATAAGTTAAACAAATTAACAACGACAATCATTGTCAATTACAACATGAGTAAACACAACACAATATAAAAATATAAATTCAAAACATATTATATATGATAGATAAACAATTTGATCTGATGTATAACCTTGATGATTAATTCTATTATATTCCAACTTCCATAGGCAAGGTGTCATTCTTCGTGGTTTTGATGTAGTCTCCTCTTTCCCATTGAAAAGATGTTTTTCAGTAGTTCGATACTTATGATTTCTATGGTGGAAGTGCCTATACTCATCAAACACCTGCTTTCCTAAACTTGTTGAATGACGAGATTTCATCTTTGGACCACAAATTGAACATGCAAATTTTCTTTTTGTTTGAAGACCTGCAAGATCATATATAATTGGATTAAATATGTCAATTTTTATAATTATATATAATGAATAGATTATTTTAAAAACATGCATGATATCTACTTCATAAAATTAAATATTGTTAAAGTGCAGTTGAACAATATAACATACCACAAAAATGTGTTAGCCTTGGGGCATCATGAATTGTCCATACAAGCATTGCATGGAATTGAAATTGTCTTTGTCTTATTGGTCTAGAGACATCATACATAGTGACGCCATTCCATAACTTTAGTAACTTGTCGATAAGAGGCTTGATATATACATTCATATCTTTAACTTGGTACTTACTTAGTTGAATGAACATAAAACATTACATAATTATTATAACCATTTTATTGCAATATATATAAATTAATGTACATGACTATTGAATGAAAATATATAAGTCATTATGCAACTGTTAACACAAGGATTTGCACCTGAAGTTAAGCTGAAAAGCTCAATAAATCCTGTGCACATGGGACTATTCTCAGGCTGTGGGTATCCTATGGTGAGAATAGACCTCCAGGTTTTGGGCTGGTTCCCTTTGGATTTTCTTGTAAAACTGGTTTTTTAAATAGAGGTAAAGGATAGAAGGATAAAGTAAACATAAAACAGAAAAGTAAGGTGATTCACCAATTGTCAAAAATGACTTGCAACTTTGATAAACTTACAAAAAACTCAATAAACCTATGTGATCACAACTCAGAAACTTATGCCTGCATAAATGATTCTAAGGTAAGGCTTAAACTTATGCTAAGAGTAAGGAAAACAACAATGTTTTCACAGAATCCCTAAACATGAGGCTTAAAACACAAACTGAGACTTGCACTATGACATAATATCTTATGCATTCAACATTGAAGGAATTGATAAAATAATGAAAGGATTCAATATTTAATCATGTAACTCACAACAATTACTAAAGAACACAAAAAAATAGAGAGGGAAATAAGCTTCTTTATTGAGAAATAAGAAGTATCTACATTACAAATCTGTAAATCTCACAAGAAAATGAGTTACAAAATGTGAATAATGCTCTCACAACAATCTCCAAATCAAGAACTAGAGAAAATAAGAAAGAAGAGGACTTATAGAAAAGGCTCTCAAAATTCAAATTTGAATTTTGGCTCCAAGAAAAATGTGCTATCCTTCCTCTCCTCCAAACAAGGTATGCAACTAAAGATGATCCTCCAAATATGCAAAAAGAGTTGTCAAAACTCAAATAACTCCAAAGGGTCATATGAAACTGTAAATCCCTCCAAAAGAGGGTCATAATTGAATGTGAACTCCTGTTTTATGCCTCAAATCACTCATTGACTCAAGATAAGTCCAACTGAACTCAAAACTGAAGTCAAATTCCTGATTTCCCTCAACATGTTGGCATATTTTCCTAAATCATCACCATGATTTAAGCAAGCTTTAAGGCTCACTCCTTTGACCAAATCCAATAATTTGAAATTACATTCAAATTAATTTGCATTTCAAAATATCATTTATTTAAAAATGATTTATAATTCATCATTTTTAAATAAAGATTACAATTTATGAATATAAAGCAAAAATAAAAAAGACTTCATCCAATTAAAATATGTATTATAGGCATTTTATTTTTTGCATTGGAAGTTAATATTTATTTAAAAGTGATTTATAACTGATCACTTAAAATAAATATTTACATTTAATGGATGCAAAAAGAAATTAAATCAAAAAATGAAAAGACTTAGATGATAAAGTCTTTGAAGAAATTGAAAGAAGTTTCCTTAGGCAAATAAAATGCCACGACCATGATGAAGGAATAAAGTTTTTCAAATAAAAATTAAAGGCAATAAATGCCTTGACTCCATCGAATATTCTTTAGGGTATTCAACCCTAAAATGAATGTAAATACATTCATTTGATATCATTTTGCTTTTCATATTCTGGAGGCTTCTTGGAGAAGCGTCACCATGCTCAAACCCTATCCAAGTTTTTGCTGGTTTCCACTATATTTCGAGCCATTTTTTGAAGATTCTGGAAGATTTATGGCAGAAATACGAAGGTAAATAGAGTTGTTTTCAAATCTGGAAGAATTCTTTCATTTCTGAAGATTTTTGGAAGACTTTTTAAAGCCTACAAGTGCGGCCTTTTGGTACTTTCTGATGGTTTCTCTGTCAAATTGCTTTATGTATTACTTCCTATCTTTGGCTGCCATGAACGCCTTTGTCTTAGATTTTTCTGTTGGAGAAAAATGTGGGAGACACAGTTGTGCATGGTTTTGAAGAGCTCCTTTGCATACAGAAATTTGGCTAAGCTTTATTATACCTAAATCTGGAAACTTTCATTGATTTTAAAAGCTTTTGAAAGCTTTTACAGGGTGTGGTTATACAAATTTCTGATATTTCTCTTTATGAAACTTTTGTATTGTTTGTGATTTTTATTTAGCCACCATGGATAACTTAGCTGAGCTTTTAAATTTTTGCTTTCATTTTCAATGCTTGACTTTTGTACATTTAATGCTGCCACCTTTTTTTCCTCCATTTTGAGCTCAAGATTATTGTAAAAATCTAAAAATATTTGTTGTATATTCACCTCCCATCTTGTAGCTATAGCCATGCATTTTCATGCATCTGGGTATTTTATTTATTGTCGAATATTAATCTATATCTTTCTTTGGTGACAAATTCCTCCATGAATGGCCACGGTTTTGATTTTACTCCATCTTCAAAAAATATGCATAACGGTCGGCTTGTTACTTTTACTTGAGTTGGATTTCACATATTCTCATAAAAATTTTATGCTTACTTGCTACTGCAAAATGGGTATTTTGATATGAGCCATACAAGGAATGAAAACAACCATTCATTACCTCCTTTCTAGTTTGCAAGGCACTGTTACCATAAAATCTTACTGAGCAACAAATAAATTTCACTTTTGTTTTTTTTTGGAAACTCTATGCTAAACAACACGGCTTCAAGCATTTTATGGAGTAATTTTTCTGTATTGGCTTTTCCTATAAGTCACCATGAATGGACTTTCTGGCTAGAAGTTTTAGCTCTGTTTAAATGAGAAAACCTTACCTTTCTGTAAAACTTCTGAAGGTTTACCATACTGCTCACATGCTACTCATGTTTCATGGTTTTTTTCATCATTTGATAATGATTTTTCTGTTCTATTCTCTTTTGATGATGTCTCTTGATTATCAGTGTGATAATACTCTATTTTATCAAGTTGATTGTTGCTTTCCAGATATATAGGACTGTTATCTAATTTTTGACTATTCTGTTAAAGCAAGCTATCACTATTAACTACTGAAAACTCTATTTTCATGAACCTGTACCTTGTATTCATGGTTTTTGGCAATTAATAACATGACTGCCCTACTAATTGTAGCTCATTCAGTTGTTTTTATTTTGACTGTTCTTGTTGATTGTAGATACTATCTCCATTTGAAATTGTTATGAATGATTCATTAAAGTAACTGGGCACAATGTTGATCTCTTTTGTTCTATAATGCACAAAGGTATTACAATGAGCTGGGCTCAACCCTTGTGGGAGCCACATTTTACACCACTCATATTGTAATTTGATAATCAATAGCAACATTACATTTCCTGTTTCTGCACATGACACAAACCAGTTAGTAAAAATGATAGATTCAATGGTTCCTTTTGATGCTTTGTTTCTCAAAGTTAATCATTTGGTGAATGCATGATAGAATGTAAATTACATTTATGTTGGTAATGTAGGGATAAGATGAAATGTGATTCCTCATTGCTCTAACATTACCCCTCACAATTTTGCAGGTAAACCTTGGAGCTGGAGTTGAAATTGATGGTGGAGCTAAAAAAGATCAACGCAACTAAGACAATGATTCATCATTCCAGGCAATGACGAATCACCTTCTCACCTTATTGTTACATTACTTCCAGTTGTGTAATGCATGTTTTCTTTCATTCAACATTTGATTAAGAATTAAAATAGGCTACTCCCACGGCTTGTGTGGGATTACAGAATATTTTCTCTCAATAAATCAATGTTCAAAAATATGTAATGAGTTATGTATTTTTCTAAATTTATTTTGTTTGCACAATACAACAATGCAATTGCAATTTCTCTAAAACATATATTATGTAATCAAGAATGATTTTCCTGCATTCTGTTCTTAAATCTACAATGCCTTATACAAAACAATTACTACAATTGAATGGTTTAGTCTGAACATTGTTTTCTTCAATGAAATTTGTTTATTTTCTGCTTTGTTGAACTGTTCAACCAATTTAGTTTAAACTATTGAATGATTTTGCAAATCATTCCTAAACAAACCTTCATTCTGAGAACAAAAATTTCATTTGATGACTTGTAATAAAATTTTTTGTACCCCAACAAATAATTGCCTTTATGATTACTAATTTTAAGCAAGATGCTAAAAATTGGTAACATTTCTAGCGACCTCTCAGGGGTGTTTGCCTGCTAAACAAAATAGGCTAGTTGCCTTGCTTATTCATTGGGTATGGAGTCTATTTATACCTTTTTCAGATTCAGAAAACTTGTACAGAGTTTACTCATTGCCTGTAACTGCTTGTAACTTTGTTGTTATTAGTTACAGTTCCATGGGGCATATACTTGTTGTTGATGACATTGAAGTTCTATTCCATGTTATGAATAGAAAGTATCTATCTCATTGAACTATAGCTAGTAACATCAGATTTACAACTTTTTTCTCATTTCCCCCTAGCAAAAATCAAAGGAAACTACCTATTGTGCAAAACAACACTTAGAGGAAACTTCAGATGTAACTAATCTATGTGTAGAAGCACTTATTGAACACTATAATCTAATCAGCTATGTACAGATTTAGATCAATACCTCAAAAACAATGCTTGAGGTGAATCACATTCACTGGGATTGGCTCCACTTCACCATCCAACTTAGACAACTAGAAGGCATTATGTTGTTTCTTTTCAGTGATGATGTATGGCCCAACCCAAAATGTATCAAACTTGGAGTGCTTTCTAGGTCTGCTTTTCAGTTCATCCCATTTTAGAACTATGTCTCCCTCCTGAAAAATTCTTGGAGATGCTCTTTTATCAAAGGATCTTTTCATTTGAGCCTGATGTTGCTCAATCTTTTTCATTGCTTCAGTTCTAATTTCTTCAAGTTCAATTAGCTGAGCCAATCTTGTTGTCATAGGCTCTTCTTCAATCATATCAAGCTGATTTACCAGATCAAGAGCTGGTAGCTCAAGTGAAATAGGAAGCCTTGCCTCTTTTCCATACACAAGCATGTATGGTGAAAATCCTGTTGATCTTTTCGATGTAATTATGTCAGCCCACAAAGCTGATTTTAGCTTGGTATGCCAGACTCTCTGATTACCTTCCATAGTTCTCTTGATGATCCTCAAAAGGTTTTTATTAGTGGACTTAGCCTGTCCATTCCCTTGAGGATAATAATTAGAAGATTTATTCAGCTATACACCATTTTTAACAGCCCATTTAGATATTTTAATTCCTATGAAAGCAAGTGCATTATCTGAAACAACAAATTCAGGAACTCCAAACTTGGTTATCAACTCCTCATAAAAGTTTAGAACAGTTGACTCATTAGCTTCTTTGAGTGCTATAGCTTTAGTCCATTTAGAAAAATAATCAGTGGCTGTAAGCACCCATTTATGGCCTGCGCTTGATGGTGGGTTTATCACCCCAATGAAATCTAAGCCCCATTTCATGAAACACTACTCAACTTGAATTGGCTGAAGTGGAAGGGTAGGTAATTTCTCTTTTCCTGCAAAGATAGCACATTCTTTGCACTTTCTTACCCATGCATGGGCATCTTTGAATAAGGTAGGCCAGTAATAGCCACCTTTCATTATTTTAAGAGCTGTAGCTCTTGGTGAAAAGTGTCCACCATCTAACCCTTGATGAAATTCATGCAATACTCTATCAACCTGATTAGCTTCAATACATCTAAGCAATACACCATGAAAATCCTTTCTAAATAGTAAACCATTTAAGAGAACATAAGGTATTGACTGTAATCTAAAGTACCTTCTTTTAGATTTAGTCAAACTAGGAGGACACTCACCAGTTTTAATAAGAAATGTGACATTTCTTTCACCCAACTTGTAGAAGTTATAGGTGCAACAATTATTTCCTCATCTTGATGAGGTAAAACAACAATTTCTTCTTCTTCCATATTGTTGTCATTATTCTCTGTAAGTTGTTCACAGAGATCTTTACCTCTTATTAGCTTGGTAACCTTGATTTCAAGGTCATATTCCATTACTTTAGTCACCCAACTAGCTCTTTTGTTGTTCAAATCTTTATTTAGCAGAAATTCTTTGAGTGAAGGGTGAGCAACCAGCAATTTAATTCTATTATTAGACAACATATGTCTGAATTTTTCAAACTCCTGATAACAACTAAGACATGTTTTTCAACAAAGGAATAGTTAAGCTCATAGTCTTTAAGACTTTGACTGAAGAAAGCTATGGGCTACTCTAACTTTTGATCATTTTCCTGGACTAGCATGGTTGCAATATTATCAATATTACCATATGCATACAGAATGAAATCCTTTGAGAAATCAGGATTTAACAAAGTAGGAGCAGCTGCAAGTGCTTCTTTAATAAGCTGAAAGCTCCTCTTTCCTTCTTTAGTCTAGCCAAAAGAAACATTCTTTTTTAACATTGAAGTCAAAGGCACTAATAATTCAGCAACATCTGGAATGAATCTTCTTACAAAGTTGATTCTACCCAGAAAACTTTGAAGACCTTTTTTGTGTGCCAGTAAAGGAAGTGAAAGGATTGCACTTACTCTTTCTGGATCTATTGAAATACCATGTTTTGATACAATCTATCCAAGCAATTTACCTTCATGAACAACAAGCACATATTTCTTTGTGTTAAGAGAGACACCAAACTCTCTACATCTTTCAAAAATCTTTCTTAACTGATCAAAGTGTTCATTTGAATTCTTTGAAAAAACAGTTATGTCATCCAAATAAACTAACACTATCTTATACATCAAACCTCTGAAAACCATATCCATAGCTTTCTGAAAAGTAGCTCCAGCATTGGATAAACCAAATGGCATCCTCTTGTAAGTCATTGTACCCCATTTAGTTGTAAATGTTGTCTTAAACTGATCTTCTTCTTTAACCAGGATCTGATTATATCCTGAAAAACCATCTAATAAAGAGAATCTTTCAAAACCTGAAACAACTTGAAGGATTTGTTCCATGGAAGGAAAAGGATGATGATCTTTTAGGGAAGCTCTATTAAGATCTTTGAAATCAACACAAAGTCTGATTTCACCATTTTTCTTTCTTACAGGTACGAGATTTAATACCCAAGAGGTATGCTTAATTGGATAAATAATATTACTCTCAATAAGTTTATTCAACTCTTTGACCATGAGGGGCTCAAGCTTGGGATCGAGTGGCCTCTATTTTTGTCTCACATGCTTGGCATTTGGTTCAAGTTCAATTGTATGCTGGGTAATAGAAGGATCAAAACCTTTCAAATATGAGTATTCCCATGCAAAGACATCACTAAATTCTTGACATAATAAAATAAAAGCATGCCTTTCTTCTAAAGTGCATACCTTACCAAGCTTTAAAAGCTTGTCTTTGAAGATCTCAACACCTTCATAATGATCTTCTTTAATCTGCAAACTGGCTTTCTTCTTTTTGACTTGATCATCTATATTGAAAATGGACTCCAAAGTAACCAAGCCTTTGGGCAATTTGTTGGTTTTCAGCTATATGATTTGATCTTCGTACTGCTGTTTGTGTTTCTCTTGATTATCATTAGAAAACTCTGCTTCTTCTCTCAAGAAATTGATAATCTGTTGGTCACTGTCAAAAACTTTCCAATGTTCATTATTGTTAGGAATTGATGACCTAACAATAAATTTTACATATTGTTGTTCTCTTGAATTACTGATATCATTTGGGATATCATACTGAGCACCTATGGCTGCTAGTCTATCAGCATGATTATTTTTAACTCTGGGAATTGACAGCAAATTAAATGCTTGAAAATCTTTAATGAGATCCCATACTCTATGCTTATAAGACTTGAGGAGATCACTTTTAGTAGTATGGATACCTCTAACTTGATTAACAATCAATTCCATGTCACCAAAGACTTGTAAACAACAAATACCTCTCTTTTTTTCCCATTGAAGACCATGAATCAGAGCTTCATACTCAGCTGTATTATTGGTGTAGCTGAATGTGAACCTGAATGCAGAATAATACTTCTCACCAGCTGGAGATATAAGCATGCAACCACCTCCAACACCATTTCTACTCCTTGAACCATCAAAGAATAGCTTCCAAAATTCATTTGTTTGCTGATTTGTTTGCTGTTCAATACTTTTTTCTAGATTAGGCATAACAGAATCAGTTTCATGCATCATATAAATTCCTAAATTTACCTCTTCAAGCTGTTCATTTGAAGAACTCTAATCATTTTCTGCTGCCCAATCATCCAATAGAATATCTAAAATTTCTTCTATCTGAGTAGTAGTCTCATTGGTTGCACTAATGTCTTCTTGATCAAATAGAGCACAATTTACAACAGCTGTTGCATTAACTACACTTGGATTATATGGTTCAATATGATTTTTAGCAATAGGTTCAGATTTGATAGTCACTTTGGTTCCATACCTAGTCCTAAATAACATATGAGAGCAATCAGAGGACAAGTATCCTCCAATCTTAGCTGTGAAATCACGAGACAAACAAATTGCAAAGTATGGAGGCAACTCTATGACATAAACATCTTGGGGTATTGAAAAGTTTGGACATGCATGCAATGTAAGACTCAGATTTTTAATAACTCCAACTATTTTAACAGCAGTACCATCTAGTTGGACTACCCCTTTTTCTAATGGCTCATACTTAATTCCAAGCTTGTCTACAATTTTCTTGGGCATTATAGAACTGGTAGCCCTAGACTCAATCATGCAGTTATGAACTAAATGCTGGCCAACTATTAAAGAAACATAGAAAGGGGGTGTTTTAACTACCTTGGTAGGTTGTTCTTTATTTTTAGGTGAATCATTGGTAAGCACAACCTTAGCAGGTTGCTGATCAGACACATCATCAGACGGAGAAAACTTTGACAGAGCTTCATGTAAGAGATCCTTTTGTCCAAGGAGAGCTAATGAATCCCACATTGAAATACTAACATTAGTCTTCTTCATATACTCTAAAATAAAATAACTAGCACTAACCTTCTGCTGTCCTTTATGAACAACAACATTTTTCTAAACTTGTGCTGATTTACCATGCTGATCTTTGCCAACCACAGACTGTGTTCTTGGCAGAACTTGACCATTCTGTGTAGCAGAAGATTTATCTTGTCCTTGTGAACTTGTAGAAGGCTAGCTTCTATCTCCATCAGTCTACTGCCCCAAATCAACAACCCTTTTCTTACTTCTTTTGTTAGCTTCTATAGGGTTACTTGACTGATTCTGATCATTATTGACCCCATAAAACTCCTCACCTTGCCAATTCATGAAAGTGACATCTGGATTCCCTTGTTCTGCATGAGTGGAGTGCTGATCATGAGCCTCCTGTGATGAATTATTTGGAACAACAACACTACTTTGCACCATTAGTGCTTGATTAAGAATTCCATTGGAATAGGTAGATTGGTTATGTGGCTGATTACATGGAAAAAACCATTCGTAATCAGCAGCCATGTTATTTTGTATAGGTACTACCTCCTTAGATGAAATAGGAGCACTAGGGTTGTAAGGCTAGAAAGGCCTTTGATTGAAATTCCTTCTTTGAATCTGAGAATTGGACTGATACTGAGCTTGGTAAGGGGCTTGGTATGGTGGCTGACTTTGTTGCTTCTTGATATTAACCAGCTCATTACCAAAGGTCTGTAAGGTCTTTTGAATATTCTATTTTTTCTCTTTTATTCTAACTAGTTCCTGAAACTGGTTAGGAACAACATGCTCTTGAGCTGCTACTTGTGAATTAAAGGCTAGAAATGCAGGAACAACAACTATAGTAGGTGGTGAAACTGGGGTAATTGGCTGTATATCAGCAAAATAAGGCATAGGAGGCCTAGGGGCTAACTTTCCAGCTTGAATTAAATTATTTTCTGCCCTAACAGCCATATCAAATGCTGTTGGTAATGTATCGCCTCCTAAAGACTGAATCAAAAGTGCAATTTCACTATTTAATGCTTTCAAATAGTACAAAAAGGCATGATCATTAGATGGCTTTACCATGGTTGGAATTCGATTCCAGGTCTTTATGAACCGATAGTTGAAGTCCATCAAAAGTTCATGTGGTGCTCTCTTGATAGTAGTAAGCTGCTCCACCAGTGACAGATGGCCCGATTTATCTTCAAATTGTTTGTTCAACTTCTCTCCAAGCTAATCCCATGTTGTAATTGAATTCACTGGTAACCCTCTGAACCACTGAAATGCTTTACCCTTGAAAGAGGCCGCCAAGAGCCTTACTGCAACATCTTTCTCAGTTATATGATGTAAACCACACAATGAAGCCACATCTTGAATGTGTTCAATGGCTGTTGTGTGATCTTTACCAGTAAAGATTGGTAAACTTTTAAGGGCTGCAGCTGGAATATCATTATGCTGGGCTAAATTCAAGGGGCTTCCTTGATCAAATGAAACAAATGGCTGATTCCTAGGTGGAGGATGAGCCATATTGATGATTAATGGTGAAGTTGAACTATTGGAATTAGCAGAAATTTGAACTACAGAACTTACAAACAGTGGATTGTTGAAGGACGAAACAGGGCTTGTTGTTGTCCTAACAATTCTGGTACTTCTTGCTGGTAATTCTAAATGTTCTACAGACTCTGCTCTTGATCTTCTTTGATAACTTCTCATATGCTTCCTCACTAATACTATTGAAACTGAGATTTGGAGTCGCCAAGTGTGAATTTTTTCCTTCTTGGAGGTTGAAAGCTACTGCTCACACTATTACAGCATAAAAATAAGTTCTTTTTGAACTGATAAAACAATTCAAGGTCCCATCTGGCATGCCAAAATTTTTAACACAAGGATTTGCACCCAAAGTTAAGTTGAAAAGCTTGATAAATCCTGCAGGTAATATTGGACTATTCTGGGGTCAGGCATCCCATGGTGAGAATGAGAATCGAAGCTCGTTTAGCTTCCGTCCCCTGACTTTTCGTAAAACCCGTCTTTAAACAAAGGTGCATGAGAATATAAAAGTAAACATAAAACAAAAAAGTGAGGTGATTTACCAATTGTCAAAAATGACTTGCAACTTTGATAAACTTACAAAAAACTCAATAAAGCTATGTGATCACAACTCAAAAACTTATGCCTGCATAAATGATTCTAAGGTAAGGCTTAAACTTATGCTAAGAGTAAGGAAAACAACAATGTTTTCACAGAATCCCTAAACATGAGGCTTAAAACAAAAACTAAGATCTGCACTATGACATAATATCTTATGTATTCAATATTGAAGGAATTGATAAAATAATGAAAGGATTCAATATTTAATCATGTAACTCACAACAATTACTAAAGAACACAAAAAAATAGAGAAGGAAACAAGCTTCTTTATTGAGAAATAAGAAGTATTTGTATTAAAAATCTGTAGATCTCATAAGAAAAAGAGTTACCAAATGTGAATAATGCTCTCACAACAATCTCCAAATCAAGAACCCCTAGAAAATAAGAAAGAAGAGAAGGACTTAGAAAGGCCTCAAATTCCAACTGAATTCATTCAAGAAAATGTCCTCCCAAAGTCTGCAACCCAATATTTTGATCCTCCAAAATACATGCAAAAATATTGTCAAACTCAAATAACTCCAAAGGGCTCTGTATGGAACTGTGAAATCTCCTTAGTGGCCGGTAATTGAATGTGAACTCCCCTGCTTTATGCCTCAAATCACCATTGACTCAAGATAAGTCCAACTGAACTCAAAACTCAAGTCAAATTCTCGATTTCAACATGTTGGCATATTTTTCTGAATCATCACCATGATTTAAGCAAAGCTTTAAGGCTCACTCCTTTGACCAAATCCAATAATTTGAAATTACATTCAAATTACTTTTCATTTGCACTTCATAATATCATTTATTTATAAATGATCTATAATTCATCATTTTTAAATAAAGATTACAATTTATAAATATAATGCAAATAAAAAGACTTCATCCAATTAAAATATGTATTATAGGCATTTTATTTTTGCATTGGAAGATAATATTTATTTAAAAGTGATTTATAACTGATCACTTAAAATAAATATTTACATTTAATGGATGCAAAAAAGAAATTAAATCAAACAAATGAAAAGACTTAGATGATAAAGTCTTTGAAGAAATTGAAAGAAGTTTCCTTAGGCAAATAAAATGCCATGACCATGATGAAAGAATAAAGTTTTTCAAATAAAAACTAAAGGAAAAAAATGCCTTTCTCCAATGCATCTTAGGGTATTCAACCCTAAAATGAATGTAAAGACATTTATTTGATATC
>VDFB02346581.1:0-28917 GCA_007258455.2 Sequoia sempervirens
TGAATGAAATGTAACCAAGCTATCATTACATTATGATAAAAGCACATGCTACAAGTCCCAACAACTAACTAATAAAGTACTCTAATCATCCATCCTCTCATCCCAAAGAAATATACCAATGCCCAAATGACCATAGACAAGGTCAACTAATAAAGTTTGTATCAACACAGAACCAATCTCATGGATATAGATAGTCCATATCTGAGTCATCACACTATAACCATATGGATGGACAACCCACACAACTTGATTACTTGAAGATCCTGAAAAATTAAGCATGCAAACTCATTATCACATTAGTAACCTACAAATTGAGATATAAAAAGAAGATAATCCTATGGCCCTTGGTTGTTCATTTGTTTTCCTCTAGATTCATGGCATGGCTTAACCATCTCCATGGATCTTATATGTAAATTTGGCATTTGTATCGGGGAATTAACAAGTCAATCTTTTTGGCGGTGCAATGGAAATGTGTTCTAACAAATGAGTATTAGAAACAGGTTGGGTTTGAATCCCACAATCATGTTGAGGGGATTAACAGGTTAGTTCCATCCACTCTTGGTTGTTTATTCACCCTCTAGATTTGTGACATGGCTTAACTATCTCTTGTGGATCTTGTATAAATTTGGTGTTTGTATTAGGCATTAATAGGTTGATCTTTGCTATGGTAAATGTGTCCAGCACAACATACATAATCATATTCTACTGATTCTCAAATGTAACTACCTATCCATGACACAATAATCATCACCAATGTTTAATATGTACTCAAATATCACCAATGCGAGACTACAAGCCTCTACATGTTTCAACCCATGTCCTCAAAATAGAAGACAACTTTTTTCCCTATCACCATCAACATCCAACTCTGAAAAACACTTGTAAACCTATACCAAGAAGCACCAAAGTGACAATTAGGTGTACCATCATAAATATCATACAAAACAAGTGCTCACTCAAGGTTTTACATCTTGACTCATCTAAATTCTCACACAATCATACCTTGAATCTTAGGAACCTACAAGTGTTAAACCAAGTACAATCCTCTCTCTACACCACAAACTGATAATATGACAAACCCACTATGTAGTACACTATACATGTTCTCCAATTATTATTAGAAATTGAAAATCTAAGTTTTATACAAAATTTATGCTCAAAACTATGTAACTGAGAACATTTCAATTCTAGACCCCAAAAACTAATAAAAATAAAAAAATCATGGAACCAAACCTATACCACTACGTAGTTCTTGAAGAGATATTTTTATTCACTATCGAAAGTAAAACATTATAATTTTTGGGTGAATGTTATGCTCATTTGAAAAAAAATTCCCAATTTACTCTCGAGCAGAGCTAGTAGTGGCAATGTGTTGATGGTGCCCAAGTGGCAAAAATAGGTGGAAAAATTAAAAAAATATTTGAATTATATTTTCAAAACATTGAGTAACTTCCGACAACCTCAAGCTAAGCAAAGCTCCCATATGACCAAGAGCCCATGCCAAGGTTTAACCCCATTGATTGGGGAATTTTTTTGACAACAAAAACTATTAACAAGGGCTGACAGTGCCTACCAAGCAATGGTGATAGTGCATGTCAGGCATGACAAACTTGGCATGTCTTGCCAGTATAGGGGGTCTACAGAACCCCTGAAATATTTTTTATTTTTTTTACTTTTCAATTTAAATTTTTCAATGAATATTTAATTTTTACTACAGGTTTAAAATTTTAAAAAGGTCGATATATTGGGTTTTTAATAATTTTTCCTCAGTAAATGGTTGTACAATCGTATGACTATACGACTTGGGCAGGGGCATAAAAAAATTGCAATTTTTTCACAATGGCCAAAATAGGGGAAAAATTATATCAGTTTTAATTTATTTCCATCATGGATCCAATGGTAGGGTCTATTTTATCTCAAGAGGTCATCTATGAAATTTCCTGTACAAACACCTCATATGAAAGCATAATCCAAGAAACCCTTTTGACCTAAATTTCTCAAGGCTCAAATTTGTAATAAACCCAACAAATCTACAAACCCCAAAATCCAAAATCTACAAAACAACATTTGCACATGTGTTCCATATCTTGTAATTCCTCGTATATAACCTACATATCCATGGATTTAATTTTACACCAAAACTACTAAAACAAGGGTTATAATAAAACCTAGGAACTCACACCTCCCAAAACCATGAACACTCTAATACCATGTGTTAGGAAATAACCCATTAAAACCTATTTCATTTAATCCATTTCCTACATAACCCCATGATATAAAATAATGCATACAAGCTTGCATAATAATCATAATGCATAGATAAAAATATACAAGCCTCAAGATAACATAAGATATATCCTCAAAAAACCCTCGAGGTAAAAACCTAGCCTCCAAAAGCATCCATACTCCATCTATTATTTAGCAATAAAATAGTACATGCACTTATAGAGTTACAATGAATACTTCTAAACCACTAAGCTTCTCCAATGCATCCTCGATGTGTCCAAGCATGAATCAACACACCCCATACAATGCTTCACATATGCACTCATCAAAAAGACTCAATTGTGACATCCTACTCACCCAACCAACCTTAACCACTGAACATGTGTTTTCTTTAATTGATACAATCTCACACAAACATAACCAAGTGCTAAGATAAAACCATGTGCTCCAAAACCATGTGAACACAAAACCATTCACCCCTCATTTAATATTGGATACTAAATTTCTGCATTATTAAATAATTTCCTCAACTATTAAATTATTATTTTGTCTCCCACACATAAAATAATAACCCAATGTTACAATGCAACTTTACAACTAGCCCAGGCTGGCAGGTCACAAATGACTGATGAGTCATAGACGACTGACAACTAGGTAGCACTTGGCATCTCTTTGGGAGATGTTGTTGGTTTTTTTTGGGTTGTTGTTGGCAATAGATTTATTGTTGTTGTCTAGGGTGAGGTATGGTTCTCCTAAGTCAAAACTATGTTGGGAGTTTTTTCTTTCTCTTATTCTTTACTGGAATGTCAAGGAGGATGGGGTGCTAAATCGATTGGTTGTTTCCCTTCATTTTTCCTATGAGGGTTTCCCTTATCTCCCTGTTGCACTATTGATGGAGGATGGGTTTGTGTCAACAATAGGGTTTCTTATGGTGCATATTGTCGTGGGTTCCTTCTTGGAGCTCTTGGATGTTGGTGTTCTCATGTTTAGAGTGGTTATTGTTGCTATTTCATTGGTGTCTTCTACTGCAAAAAATGTTGTTTGGAGGATTTTGGTGATGGCAGAAGGGTTGTTGTCGACAGTTATGTCGGTGGTAGCTATTGGGAGCTTGTGGTTGTTGGTGGGCTCATGTTTTATGTGGTTGTTGTTGTTGCTTTAGGCCTTTCTTTGTGGAGGCTTTCCTTTCTCTGTTGTGTGATCCCTTTCTCATTTGTGGCCTTACTTGGAGTGAGCTATTGTTTTACTTTATTAGGAGTGTGTTTGGAGTTTTGGCTATCTCTTATTCTTGGCTAGAATGTCAAGGAGGATGGGGTGCTTAATGGATTGGTCAGCTATCTTCATTTTTCCTATGAAGGTTTCTTTTATCTTCCTGTAGGGTTGTTGATGATGGAAGGGTTGTTGTTGCTGAAAGCTATTGTGGGATGTTGCTTGGAGCTTGCGGCTGATGGTGTTGGTTCCCTTTTGAGGGAGATTTTGGTGGTGGTGGTGCAACAAATGGTGGGTTTTTTTGTGCTTGCTGGGTGGGATTTGTCCCTATCTCACCTGGGGCTCTATATTGGAGGAAAACGCTAGCTAGGTTAATTTTCTTGAATGCCTAGATTTTTGTTAAGTTTTGGGGAGCTTTGTGTGGGGATTTACCTAAGTGTTGTTTTTTTGTCTCTCCCTTGTTGTTTCTTGGATGGTGGTTGGGTTGCTTCTCATTCTTTATTTGAACACCCAAATGAGGTTAATGCTTAAAGTTGTTAGGGTGGTTTTGTTGTTCAAGATTTATTTTTTGTTCCACATTTTCTTTTAGTTGTTGGGATTTCCAAAGGATGGTGTGGGTGCCTTTTCTGCTAGAGTGTTGGATTTCTCCTTGAATTCTATTGAGGTGGAGTTGGGGAATTATTTTTTCTAGTTTCCTCAATTATAGATCCTTTTGAGGTGGACGCTTCTCTCATGGAGGTGGAGGTTGAGGTTGTTGGAGATTTCTGGCTCTGGTGGAAAAGATGATCATACCATCCTCTCTAATAGAGGGGAGTTCCCTCCTTTAGAGATGGAGTGTAAGTTGGGTTCCCAACTTGACAGGAATCTTTTTCTTATGTGCAGTTGGATTGTTGCTTCTAGGTTGTGTTTATGCCTAGCTAATCATGGTAGCTTTTTGGGTTCAAGGTCCCTAAAAAACCTAGTTAAGGGTTTAAGGTCCATGCAAAATATTTGGTTTATGGTCCCAGAAATCCCGGTTGTAATAGGTTAGCGGTCTTTAGGTCGTTGCATTTCTATGTGTAGCCTATGTTGTCTTGCTTTATTCTTGGTGCTGCTACTAAGGGGCTATTGATGGTATATGGATTATCTTTTGTGTACCCTGTTTCTATTAGATAGGGTTTTAGGTCCCTTCAAAACCATGTTGTAATGAGTTTCTGGTCCCATCAAAACCTACTTAATGCTAATAAAAAACTTTACAACTGGCCTCAAATAATTGTCTAATATGGCTAAACACACCTCCTAGGTGTACCACAACTAAATAATTATTTAACTACAACATTATAATATAACATTTTATGCAATGATGTAAAATACCAAATCCAAACAATTTTTGGAAAATAATTAATGACTCTTCAATTTCCAATTTGGAATTAATGAGCATGGATTGGTTTCTAATTTTAGAATGATTTATAGTGTCAAGATGTTGAATGTGGTGTCGTAATGTTGGGAACCATATTTGGAAGTATTTGATGATGAATTTTCAACATGTAGAGGAAATTCAAAATAATTTGATGGAAATGAAAGACTAGATTTGGGCACCATAATTTGGGTGCACCACAAGGGTTTTAAAATCTATAAGATAGAGCCTTCAATGGTGTTATGAATAAAATATAAATACTAGAAAGGATGAAGAAAGGATTTACAAGTTTTTTGAGAGGATTGCATGAGAAAAAAATTAAAAAATGAGCTTTCCAAGAGTAGAAGAATAGAATAAAAGGAAGAATATTTTTGGTGATATTCACTGTAGCCAAAAGAGTTGTAGGATGAAGCGAAAAATTACATTAAAAAATAGGAGTGAATACAAGAAAATTGAATACATGAGGGTTGAATATTTGAAGGCATGAAGTGTTTAGAAACTCTTGAATTTTTTTAATTTTGGTTTTTTATTAAATCATGAGTGTATCTAATTGATTCTTAAAGAATTTGTTGAATATAAATACATATGAGGCTTTAAATAAAATTTTGGTTCTCTATTTTTTTAATGAACACAAACACACATATTGTCTTTGATATGTGTGCAAGAGTGTGGATTAGATGATATGTTAAGGTTGTAAGATTGGGTAGTTTGTTAATACCCTACATATTGACTACATCAAGAACACTAGACTAATGATAGTTTGGAGCATAAATTCGTTTGCATCAACACCAATAGCTTCAATGTCAAGGTTGAAACCTATGAGCACAATGAATCAATAAAGGGATGATTCTTACAATCACAATGGATTAATGGGAAATGCCATGATTTAACCACTGTACTATGTCATAAATGACATATGTTTAATATTTATTTTCAAATAAATATTAGATTTATTAGAAATATATATTTAAATTAAATATACATATAATATTTAATTAATATACATGATATTTATCTATTTTCACATAATATATTATTTAAAGTAATTTTAAGAAATCTAAAAACTTAACTATCCTTCTAGAGGGATGAAAAAGATAGGGAATGGAAGGTAGGGTAGAGAGAGAGCTAATTTTAGCAATAAATAAATATTATTTACTCTAAATAACACAAATTATAAAACTCAATGGTCCATGTTCTTCCTAGACCAATGACTTGAATTTTTTGGAAGCATGAAAATTGATGAAATCAATCTCCAATTTTCTTGGATTTAGGGTTTTTATAGTTTATATGAAAAAATTATAGCTTCATCAATGAAAAGGACTAAAGGATTCCCCATAGGAATTTCAAAATATTCACATATATAGGTTCAAGGATCTCAAAAATTTTGATCAACATCACTAATCTTTCCCACTACTGCATTATTATCATAAAGATTGAATTGTTAACAAGAATTTAAATCTAGGGATTCCATTCAACAATTATAGATCTATGTAATAATATTACCACCCAAATTTAATTAACTAGAGAATTTCTAAAACAATTTGAAAACTATTGCTTGAATGTTATATTGATAGTTATAGACAATATGGAGGCCATTTCATTTTCTTTGTAATATCCGGCACCCAAAATCAAGATGTGGGGTAGAATAGATAAAGAATATTCCATTGTAGGAAAGATCCCACATCCACAATGAGGAAAGATCACATAAAGTTTCTAAAATTATTGTGACATTGACAATAGTTTTATTTTCCAAATGAAAAAAGGAGGAATGGTAAAGAAGAAAAATGTGGAGGCAATTCCATTAGAGGATTGCAAGGTGTGGAGTGTTGGGTTGCTAGTGGTGGAAAATAGAATTCCATAAATAGATTTTAAAGACCTCCTTGATTTATATTTATCAACCAAAATTTAATTTGTTTAAGAAACAATAATTTCTTCACCTTCCTATAGTCTAAATAAATTTAGCCACTATCCACTCACCATATGATATTAATGTAGATTTTTATTTTTTCCTATTATTTTGGATACAATACATATTTTGTAATCATTATATCTCATGAGATGACACCTGTTTGAGGCATAAAGCAAAAACAAAATCCCTATTTATAATTCCATATTTTACCTACATGTCCACAAAGGTAGTTGTATCTATAAAATTTAATGAAAATATGCCCTCCCATTATTCTTTGACAAATGGCATACCCTATTCTAAATATTTAATTTTAACACAAGAAAGGAGAAAGAAAGAAAAGGTTTTTGAGACTAACTTGATTCATTCCAATTGCATTTGTTTAAAATTTTCTAAGAAATCTTCAACATATCCATTTTGTACATATTCTACAAGAATAGTAAGCCATGAGACCACATATTTGGGGAATTTTTTGAAATAGTTTTCCAATTGTAGTTGATTAAAATTTCCTAATAAATTTTCAAAAAACATAATTTATATATATTTAATAATTATAGTAGGCCATGAGATTACATATTTTTGGCATGCTATACAAAATTTTGCATACCCTATCTATGCTTCCATTATTTTATTACATGTCTACTAAGATGGTCTTAATGAAAACTTATCATGAAATTTCTCTATCCTTTATTTTTTGGTGGATGTTCATACCCTTTTCCAAAAATCTCATTTTGGCACAAGAAAGGAGGATGATGAAAAGGTTTTTGAATTTGTCTCATGACTACCAATTGTGTTTTCTTAAAGAGGAATAGAGATATATATAGAAATAGATAAGTATATGGATAGAGATGGAGACAAATATGTCTATAGAGGTAAAGAGAAAGAGGGATATAGAGATGGAGAAAGATATAAAGAAAGAGAGATAGATAGATAGAGGGATGGAGATGGAAAGAGGATATATAAAACATGAGAGTGAGAGAGGGATAGGGAGATATATATAGAAATAGAGATGAAGAGAGAGGAAGTGAGAGAGAAGTGATAAAGATATATAGGGAAAATAGAGAATGAAATATAGAGATAGGAAGCAAAAAAGAGGGATATATATACATGAGATAAAGACAAAGATAAAGGGAGAGAGTTAGAGAGAAACTTAGAGAGATAGAGAGGGAGAGAAAAATAAAGTGACATAGAGAGAGATGGATAGAGACATATCCCCATGGACATGTGACATCTTTAGATTGTTGACACAAAACAATTAATAAGAAGTTAGACTCTCTTCTCTCTATCTCTTTTTCCCTTTATACCTCTTATTTTTTTCTTCTTCCCTCTCTCTCTTCCTCTATATCAATCTCCCACCATCTCTATGTATCTCTATGTCGCCCTCTATATCTCCCTCTCTCCATATTTATCTCTTTGTTTACTTTTCTCTATATGTCTATTTGTGTCCTTTGTCTCTTTTTTTCTATTTTCCTCTCACCCCCCTCTCCTACGTTTATTTATATATGTTTCCATCTATATATTTTCTTCTCTCTCATATTCTATCTCTATTTGTATAATCCCCTCTTTATATTGCACATATTTTAATAACATCAAATCAAAAAGTATGATTTTTTGCAAAAGGATACCTTTTGTTCAAATGGATAAGTTGGATCTACTTTCATGGCCAATTATTCCCTAATATTTTCTTTGATACTAATAATTTTAATACATACATATTTTTTAAATCTTAATAAAGAATAATTATTCCAATGCATATCTATCAAGGATTTAATGAACCTAAATTTAACATTATTCATAGAAATCTAACAATTTAACATACAAATCCAAAGGTAATGCACAAATTCTCTCATCTTAAATTTATAAGACCAATGAGAGATCAAAATTTTAAGTAAACAAAAGGCTAGGTAGAATACAAAATTTCTAACCAAAAATTGAACAAAATAAACATGCAACTACTAAGAAGCAAAACTGAGAAATTGACAACCTCATGGAGTCTTTCTCTACCACGTCAATATTGGAGACCATTACCCTTGGTGTTAATGGGGAGACCCTTTGGTGAAGTGGTGGGGCTCCTTTCCTATAGGGCCAATAACCAAAGGCTCATATCCTTAATATCAAAATTTTTAGGGAGCTCCTTTCCCATATGGACAACAACCAAAGGCTCATATCCTTAATATAAAAAAAATTAAGGACATTTTTAGGATGGAGCAGAAGTAGGAGTAGGCCTTGAATTCTCATAGAAGCAACTAAAATCCAAGACAAAAAGATACTTAGAGGTTTTTCAAGGAAAAAATCATGGTGGAATTCTAAAACAACCCTTGAGTAGGAAAAACATGAAGTTCAGTCACGAACAACCTCTAGTTCTCACATAATTTGGTGGGCCTCCTCTATATTTCCCACAACATCCCTATCCTACTAGTTTTTTGTTGCTCCAACTTCCTCTTAGCATGGCCGGAAAATTTTTTTTTCCATTTTCCCCAACACTTTGTCATTGGGATCTAAGCCTTTCAGTCAAGGTTTGCAAAAAGAAAAAATTAGGATCCACCATCATACATCTAAAATCATACCTCATCAATAGATTAGAGGGTTTCCCAAAACAACCTCTATCCCAAAGCACCCTCGCCATGCTTCATTTTTTGTATTTTTTTGCTCAACAAGAACAAAAAGTGCACATCTCTAAAGACATGTTGTTGCCTTCCATATATATCCTCAAAATTCATGCACTCGTAGGTAAGATCTTCAACTATATCCCACCCATTAATACTTTAGAAATATGGATCCATGATCAATGGTCAGAGGCCTCAAAAAAAATTTACATTCATGAGGAAATTGCTTTCTTTCTTGTTATGTTCAACTTTAGAGTAGACTGGGATAAATACCTTAAAGGAAAACATGGTTTTTTAATCATCAAGGCTTATATCTACAACCATAGACCTACTATTTCAACCCTTGTTCTACTTTGATTCAATATATACCTTTCTAGATTCAATTAAAAAATCTTCCTCTCAAATATAGGGAGCCCCAAATCCTAGAATCCGTAGGTAACTCCATTAACATTTTCAAGAGAATTGATTCATATTTTTCAAATACTCCTACAACCCAACTAGGGTATGTGTTTTCCTAAAAGCTAAAAAAACATTCCCCAAAATCTTGGCCATTCAATCCAAGTGTGGGTCATGGAAACAACATATTGAGTTAGAAAATCCTACTATCTAATACTCCTCATGTCATTTCTTTGTGCACACAACCTCAAAATTCCCAACAAAACAATTGGCTTGTGTGAACCTAGATGGAAAATGTGCAAAGCATTCCAAAAAATTAGTATTGCAAGTTTCTCCCTTGGCTAAAAGAAAAATTTTGTAGTAGAGTAATATTTTTCAAAATCACCACACATCTCCAAGTTATCATCTCTCTCCTTAGAAAGAGCTTGGGTTATCATTAGTAGCACTACATTTGTCAACCATAGTAAACAAAATGATATCCTGAGTACATGCAGGGAACTTTTTCCTTTCCCCACTAGAGGTTTCTACTTAGATCTAGTGCTAGGTCCAATAAAGAGGAAAAATCTCTCCTCCTTGATCTCAAGCTCTGCTCTAAGAACTTTCCCAACCTATTCAACAAATCAAAATAAATCTTCTAAAGGTGGTACCTACCCCATCAAAAAGGGATAGCAACAAAACATACATTACTCTTCCAATAATCCCACTAGCCAATCTTCGTTGTGTAGTAAACCCC
The DNA here is from genome assembly GCA_007258455.2 of Sequoia sempervirens. NCBI lineage: Eukaryota > Viridiplantae > Streptophyta > Pinopsida > Cupressales > Cupressaceae > Sequoia > Sequoia sempervirens. The sequence continues at coordinate 10,470 of VDFB02346581.1, forward strand.
CATCACCTATCACTACTCCAAATGAAGTCACACAAGGTGTGATGGCTATACATTTTGATGGGGAATTCCTTCCACAAAAAAGTGGTAGCAATAAAAATTATCCCAATATTGGGAAGCATGATGTAGAAATATTTCTAGGGATATCTTGTCCATATTTTACATGACAATCTCTTGCAGAGAATGGTCCTCCCATGTCCCCTTCTCTCAAGCCAAATGAGTTAAAATATTCAGCAGAAAATGGTCTCCCTAAGGCCCCTTTCTAGCTCCAAACACCATTAAGAGGAGATACCAAACATGGAAAAGACTTCCCAATAGAAAACAAGCCAAGATTTGAAGAATCCCAAGAGTTTATGTTAGAAGAGAAAATGGAAAAAATGGTAAACCACCTTGTTCTTCAAGAAGGATCAAAAGTGTTTGATCAACTAGAAGAGGAAGCATTAACTAAGAACATAGAAAATTATTTCTCTCAAAACTTCTCTATCACACAAATAGAGAAAACATTCTCTTAGGTACCCATTGCAATACCCCCAACTATTCTCTCAGGTACCAATTGCAATACCCCCAACTAGAGGCAGACTCCCCAAAAGCAAGAAAACCCATGATGAAATAGTCATTGGTATCCAAGCTACATTGGATAAAAACATTAGACTCAGGAGGACTTGTTTCTCTCATCAAGAGAAATGAGGGTTCTATCTTGGAATGTTAGGGGCCTAAATACCCTTAAAAAAGACACTTGATAAAGCATCAGGTAGACTCTAGTGAAGGAAACATCATTATGCTCCAAGAAACAAAGTTCGCTAATGATCAAGCACAAGAAGTCTTTACTAAATGAAAAAAATGGAAATTCTTACATTCTCCTACACAAGGAGCTTTAGGGGGCTTAGCAGTTCCCTAGAATGACAAAAATACATAGGCCAAACTAATCTTCTCAATGCAACATTGGATGCTCATGAAGATGTTATGTCCTTTGAATTATGCTTCTGGATTTTTAATATCTATGCACCCACATCAACAATCAAGAAAAAGTTCCCATGGGATGTCTTATCTCTAGTCTTATAAAACTTAAAAGAGAATAAAGTCCTTTTAGGGGGATTTCAATGAAATATTCCACCACAATGAAAAAAATGGGGCATAATACCCCCCAAAGATCATGGAAGATTTCAACTGCTTCATAACAATAAATGATCTATTAGACTATCCCTCCAAAAATGGAAATTTTCATGGACAAATAGGCATAAATATTTATGCTTAATTACAGAAAAATTGGATAGATTCCTAGTCTCTATAGATTGGTCTCCAGAAATAGTTCCTTTTGAGTCGTCTATCCTTTCATTCTCAGGCCCAGACCACTTCCCCATACAATTGGCACTAGCATCACAAATACCTCACCCAAAATCATCTTTCAAGTTCTAAGAAATGTGGTTCAGAGACCCCCTCTTCCCTCCCCAACTCAAGTGCTGGTGGGAAAATGCACCTTTTATTTCTCGCTCTAGAATGTTCCAACTAGAAAAAATGCTAATCTATATAAAACAACAAATCAAAGATTGGAATGGGAAACATTTTAAAAAAATCCTTTTGTAGAAAATATCACTCCATTCCCAACTTCATGAGATCAATCATCAGATCATAAGAAGTGGAATGAACCATACCTCCTTTAGCCTACATAAAAAAATACAATTAGAACTAGAAAATACTTTGGCAAGAGAAGAGATATATTGTAGATAGAAATATAGAAAACTCTCTCTCAAAGAAGAGTACAAAAACACTAAATTATTTCATATATCATCAAAAATCAAGCAACAAATGAACATTGTATTCAACGTCAACTCTCTCATAGGCAACAATCTAAACATGGAGAAACTAATCAGCCAAGAAGTAGTTTTCTTCTTTTCAAATTTACTAAGTGCATCAAACCACCAATCTGCCCAAGAAAGAAATGTTGATGCACATGATTTCACCAAGAATATTCCCTCACTAATCTCTAAGGAAGTAAATTAGTTCTTACTAAAACCATTTACACTAGAGGAAGTGAAATAATTAGTATTCTCCATGCTACTAAACAAAGCTCTTGGTCTATATGGGTTTACTACCATTTTCTTTCAAAAAGGTTGGGAGTTCATGGGGAAATATATTTTGGCATCATTAGAGGAATCAAGGAGGAATGATAATGATCCGGGACATTTTTCGTTGAAAATTGAAGTGTCTAATTTTTCTCCGAATCTGCACCATTAGAAGATCTCAGCGTCGTGTTCCAACGCAACTCGAACGGAGCAAAAGAGTCCGTTTGCACGAGTTATGGCCAGTCAAACCTTTGGTCAAACTGGAATCAGGGGCGTCCAGGAAGTGGAAAAAAATGATTGTTTCGGAAATTGATGGAAGCAGCGTCAAGTCCGAAGAGCTTCGTCGAGCGATTCCGACGGCGTTCGTTTCGTCGAAATCCGACATCGGAGGCTCAAGATACAGCTGGTCAAAGTTTGCAGTTGACTTGGTGGACAGATGGTACACTGATGACGTCATCATCCGTACATATGACGTCAGCACATTGTACAGAATCCGATGTGGACCAACCGGGTGTTGACACGTGTCATGTCCGTACAATGACGTGGCAACCGTACTCCTCTGTGGCATGGTGAGTTGGCAGATCGTACATCACAGTCGGCATCAAGCCAGTTGACGTGGCATCTATGTGGCATTCGAGTCAGCGGACACGTCAATCCCCGTCAGCGTCTAGTCAGCAGATGAGTCAGTGGGTGATTCAATCTTCGGCGAATCAATCTTCGCCACGTGGCACTTGCTTGGCAAGCCACGGGGCCTCTCCGCTTCTGTCCTCCGCCGACGGTTTTGGAGTTAGTTTGTTTGTTTGAACAAAATAGACTAACCGACCTCGAACCGGCGACCGCTCACATGCGAGATTACCGGGTGGCCATTGCACCAAAACGTCAGCCGCTAATTATTATGGAAGTTGGTTTCTTTTTGTTAAGTGTTTGTTACAATTTGTTGGGAAAAAGCCGACGGCCGGGAGTGGAACCCGGAACCGCCGGGTTCCCAAAAGTATTGCTAGCCAACATGCCACTGACAGTGTTCGAATTATTAGTGGCATTGGTTGTTTTTGATGTAATATAGAAAACCGAATACCTTTATTTTTAAAATAAGAACAAACTCCCTCTAAAATTAAATCACTATAATCCTTTTTAAAGGATTAAATCAAACCTCCAAAACCTCCAAAGCCCGAGAGAAATGTAATGGAAGGGCTTATATTATTTTAGGGAGATTTTTAAAATATTATTATGTAAAATAGGGGAGATTTAGTTGTTTTTATGGGAGATTCATAATGATTTTTATGTATTTTGGAGAGATAAGGTGATTTGGAGAATATTTTGCAAATCAATTGGTTGAGAGCCAAATTGAGCAAATTCTTTGTATAAAAAGGGGGCTTGAGGTGAGGATTGGCATAAGTTTTCTTTCAGGTGACGAAGTCTTGGTACGTCGAAGAGGTCTTGTTGGAGAGTTCTTCAAACCATTCTTGCATATCAGAACATCGTTACGCTGCCGAATTGCTTGGAGAATGGTGGTGCTTTTTGTAATTGATTTGGAGATTAATCGGATCGGTCACACTCTATTGGAGTGGACCCGGAGACGTAGTCACTCTCGTGACGAACTCCGAAATCAAACACTGTTTGCACTTCTCTCTTTCTCTCTTTCTGTCTCTAATTTCCTTTCTTTCTGTTATAATCACCTTGTTAATTCTTTCATAATGTTATTTCCTTAAGTTGATTTCAATTTAATTAACTTGAAATAATCATTCTAAAGCATTGTAAAAGTTAAGCATTTAAAATAAATCTAGGGTCTGAATGCAGGATCGGTTTCCGAAGAACATCTAGTTTGTATTTGTCCTAAAAAATCTCATAATAGGGAAGATGTCATGGTGGAAGAAAATGAGAACATTGAAAATTCCTTAGATGAAGATGATGAAGTGACATTACACTCCCCTTCACCAAGAGAACATGAAAGCAACAACAATTCTTTTGAGGTTATGCACATTAGATATCCCCTGAAGTAATCGCCTAAGCCTAAAATTATTATTTATCCACCCTCAAAAAAATTGCAAACTTCAAATAAACCTATCCACATCCTCCAACCACCTAAGAGCAATGCTTCACAACAATCGAGTCATAATACGATTTCTCATATGTACAACACTAGGAATAATCCACAACAAAGAAAAAATCCTTCAAAACCCCTCCCATTACCTAATCCAATCTTCCCTAGTGCTCCTCATTTGACAACAAACAATGGAAAGGAATATAATTTTGTTTAACACCTTACGAATAATCCCGCTTTCTGTATGGGAACTGCTTCAAGTTTCACCTAGTTATCATAGCATACTCCAAGATGCCTTGCAACAAGTTATGATTCCTTATAACAATATTTTAAATGATGTTGTAGCATTAATTCTATAGATGTATGAAATGAGCTTATACATCATTTTTCACCAGTGTGAGTTACCTCCCTTGAAAATTCAGAAGTATGAAGCTCTTAACATAATAGTCCATATTGGCCAAACTGCAATAAAAAAGGACTCTTGTTGAAAATGGTTTGGCCTTGAATTTATGTTGTGTGATCCTTTAAAAAGACTTAAGATGAGTGAGAATGATATTAAACCTGATTCTTTATCGATTCAAGGATTTGACAACATAGGAAAATAACCTCTTAGAGTCATCACATTACCTATAAGAGTTGGGGAATTAACATTACAAACTACAATCCAAGTTATGCCTAATGATATTTCTTACAACCTCCTTTTACGGAGACCATGGATTCATGAAATGAATGGTGATCCTTCTACTTTGCATCGTGTCATGAAGTATGTCTATAACAACAAAGTCTACACCTTAAAATTGGATCCCAAACACGAAAGTTGCTTGATGGATGAAAGAGAAGGAAAAAATCATTTGGAAGCATTGGAATCCTATACATCACAAGAAGTCACAAAGGAAGGAAAAAAAAATGAGAAGAGAATTGAGGAAGTCACTAAGCTATTGGACGACAATTGGGGTTCCTTAGATTTCACACCAATATTCATGGGAGAATACAATATCATAAACAAATACCTTGAAAAGGGAAACAAAAAGCAGTAATGTTGACTCAACACAAAATTTAAAATCATCCACCTCAACCACTTTAGAATATCAAGAAAATTACACAAAAAACTTTGACGAAGTTGATTATGAGAAACCACCAAATTCAAAGGAAATGAAAAAGCTTTATGGAATAGGTTGTGAACTTATGAAACAACTTGGTTATAGTGGAAAAGGATGTGGTGCTAGAGAACAAGGTATACATTTCCCTATAGAGCCTAACCTACAAGAAACAACTCATGGTCTTGGTTATTATCCTTTCATATAAATACAAGTGTCAAACAATCCCTTGCTTAATATCAATTCTCTTACAAAAGATTCCTCTAAGCCAACTTTAACATTAGTGCATCCTCAACTCATAGACATTAATGCTCCTAATTATTATTCTTTGAATAATCACTTAACATCAATGTCATCACGCAAAACACTAACAATTAGAGTTCATTAGATTTTACACCCTCCTTTTAGGAAGAGTACAAAATCTTGTTGTCTAAAGAGTCTTGTGTAAGTAAGATATCTTATACTAAGAAAGTGATATATTTGTCACAAAATAACAAAACATCTTCTACTATTGATCAAGAGAGTATCTTGTCGAGAATCCTCCAAGATTGTTTGATATCCCTCCCTCCAAGAACATGAAAGAAATTTTATTTCAAGAGTTCATTTTGTGGATATCAGAGAGTTCATGGTCATTCTACTAATGAATACAAGGCTTTGAGTAGTAAAATCCAACATCTTAAGGAGATTGGTGCTCTTCCTTATATGGGGGCACCTAATTCCTCTAATTGATATTGATTTTCATTCTAGGATGCCTCTCATCAATCATTTTGGCTCACCCTTGTCTTGCACTAAGTGGGGGCAACCGGCTAGGTAGCCTTGTCCTTATATGTTACTTGTTGTCTCTTTTGGATAGTTTACCACCTTTCATGTACATATAAGAGCAAGCTTGGAATGTGACTGACATGCCTTAAGTTTGCTAGCATGTGACATACTAAATAATCTTTAGCATTGTATTTTTTGGGACAACCCTTCCATCCTATTGCATGAAGTAGGTTATTGGAAACATATGAATTGGCATAGGTCTATCTGCATAAGCTCTCATGTCTTCTTCTACTTTAAAGCAATTTCTCACATCAATGGTGTTAGCAACCACTTTAAAGTGGGGGCATACATTGACACTCATGTTTCACTATTAAATTTTCTTTATTCTTATGATGCATCCTATTCTTGGTGGTGTCATTGGGCTTGATTTCCTCCAAGAGTGTAATATTTCTTTGACTTGTCCTCTATTGGAGACGTTAAGCATAATGTTCCCTAAGATGACACCTTACACTTGTCCTCTCTTGGAGACATTAAGCACAATGTTCCCTAAGATGAGACCTTACACTTGTGCTCTCTTGGAGACATTAAGCACAATGTTCCCTAATATGAGACCTTACATTTTTTCTCTCTTGGAGACGTTAAGAAAAATGTTCCCTAAGATGATACCTTGCATGAACGAAGAAAAATACCTTTGAACCAAAAAAAATTATTTATACATTGTCCATAAGTGTTTGGCATAACACAACTTGCTAAACCTTATGAAGTGCGAACAAAAACTAAAAGGGCCACCTAGCATAATACACCTTTCTCTTTTGTGGGGCCTTCTTCGTTCATAGGTTCTTAGCATAATACATCTTGTTAAGCCCTATGGAGTATAAAAAATAATTTAAATTGTGGTTCCTTATCAAAGTTTTCAGGAGGATAACTTCAATATGGTATGAGAGGATAATATGATTCTCTCATTTGCCACCTCATTGGGATAACTCACCTGGTGGACAGACTGAGGTTCCACTACCCTAGAGTGAGCATACATATTTTGGGACAAACTCACCTCGTGGATGACTTGAGATTTTGTGGCCCCAGAGTGAGAAGCATATGTTATGGACAAACAACCATCGCCTCACATGTTGTGTTGAATCAGTTGTGCTTGATTCTTTGTTTTTGTTTTTGTTTTCCTTTGATAGGGTATGATCATGTATCTTTGTTATTTTTTCATACTTAAGTGTCTTGGGTGTCTAGTTTAGCATGAGTTTGACATGGGGTCATCCTCTCACTAAAGTGGGGGAAAAATTTAGTAACAACAAAAGTATCTTTTTTCCTTACTTGCTTGGATAACTAACATTAAAATTGAACAAATGTTTTCTTGGAATCTGTTGTAATGTCTTGTAAACATTCACACTATTTTAAGACCTTTATTTCGCTAAATCATGCTTTAATTTGTCCTTTTCCCATGTTCTAAAGTTTTGTAACACACTTTCACACTTTTCTATTTGCTTAATTAAGCCTTATGGGCCACTTTCTAAATAAAATATGCATAATTTGTACCTTTTTTAAGTGTTGTAAAGTGGTTTAAAGAACTTTCACATTTATCTAGGTGGTATTAATTCATTTAGGTTAAGTGGAGTTATTAATCCCCCTTTTAGGCCTTCATTTTGACACCTCCCAAGAATCTTTCTCGACAACCATAAATTAAATATCAAATTATTTCATTGGGAAAAATTTGGTCCTAGTAAGCTGAGCCAAGACCCATTCACCCTTGATGTTTAATGGGTCCTCTCTTAATAGGAACCCATTTTTTTACTTAATTTGGAATGGGTTTTTGGCCATCTTTCAGCTCACCAAAGCTTGGTCCTAGAAACTTGGCTAGGACTCATTCTCCTTTGGTGGCGAATAGGTCCTCCCTTAATGAGACCCTAATTTTTTAATTTCATTCTAGTGGGAATTTAATTGTCTTTCTTTCCAGATCTGGTGTCATCCTTAGCTCTTTGAATTTTGGGGTTAATCTCCTAATTTAGTATAAATAAAGGGTTAATTCACATTGTTTCTCCTAGCAAGTTTACAAGACATCCTAGCAACTTTGAAAGAGAATCCTTATATAAAATTGGAGTCTACTAGAGAATTTTAAGCACATTTTAAAGGTATTTCAAGGTAGAATTCAAGAGGCTATTGTAGCAATTCAAGATCATTTCATCATGTCAAGGGTTTTATGCATTCATACATGTTGTTGAGCCAAGATTGTTGATGTAGAATTGAAGATCCTTCTTGCAAGCATTGTTTCACATCTATTTGATATCAAGATCTACATTCTCCATGGCCACTTCATGTTAGTTTGTATATTTTTACTCTAAGACAACATCCAAGGTTTTAGGTTGAAGAGAAAAATTTGGAGAAAATTTGCAAAATTTGTCAAGTTGCAAAATTTCCATTTAAGGTACAAGAACAAAGAAATAAGGCTACAAAATTTATTTCAAACTTTTGAGAGCTAATAACACAGGATTTGGAAGTGCAAATATCAAGGAGCAGAACCAAGAAGTCAGTTTTCTAAATTCCTAAAAGGACCCATTTGCCACTAAAGGAGAGTGAGTCCTTAATAAGCCTGAAGTAGTGAAAATATGGGATCTGGGAGTGCAGGTTGACAGGAACAAAACCTAGAAGGAAATTTTTGGAAGCCCTAATAGGGTCCCATTCGCCACAAAAGTAAAATGAGTCCTGAGTGGGCTCTGAAACAACACTATTCTAGCAAGGTACAAATCATTTTTCCCTCTTAAATCCTACCCTTTTGTTGCTATAATAGCTAGGTTGCATTTCTAGTTGTTATTAGCATCATATTTTACATAATACAAATTGATTTGGTGCTTGAAAAATAAGTGATCCATCCTCTTTCTCTTGCATTTGGATTTGATCCTATTTTTCACCATTTCATGTACGTATGCATATATGTATGTATGCTTGTATGTATTTATGTATATGTATGAATGTATGTATGAATGCTTGTATGTTTGTATGTATGCATGCTTGTATGCATGCTTGTATGCATACTTGTATGTATGTATACCTATATGTATGTATGTTTATGTGTATGTATGAATTTATGTATGTATGCTTGCATGTATGTATGTATGGTTGCATGTATGTATGTGAACCAAATATTTTTGGATAGAAGGCTCTCTTACAATTCTAGGGTTTTACACTTAGAAGGAGAGTGTAAGGAAAATTAGATGCGGAAAAAAATTCTCCTAACATCAATACCTCAAGAAAGAATGCAGATACACTTTAAAATTTACAATTACAGTCAAGTTAACATGCACTATGAAACATATTACAGAAAAAGAGTATGACAATCACACAAGAACACCAGATATACGTGGGAAAACCCTTACGGGAGAAAAACCCACCACACCAAGAGAAATCACTTTGTATTACAGTAATAAGGATTACATACAATTGTCAGACTTATCTTTCAGGTGTCTGATTTACAACAACATTCACCATTAACAATATTGCACAGGAACCTTTTCAGATTACAGTCTTTACAGAATCAAATCCACACTAATACAATTCGAACTCTTCACACTCCACTGTTGATCGAACTAACCTTCTACAATCTGAAATCATAAAGTATATCTCTATTGTTCCATGTTCATCGAGCTTCCTCAAAGAACCATCGCAATGAACAGACTCCCAATGGTTCCACTTTTGGCTCCTCTGATTCGTCCACGAGACTCCACATAGGACGGTCAATCGGTCAACATAATTCGTATTGTATTGGCATCTCGGTGAGACACTAACAGTGTCTCGCCAATGCCACAAATACTTCATACCGATGTCACCAAGAGTCATCGTAGTCACCAGGATGTTCTATCGAGCTTTAAGAGATACACCGAGTCATCATGCAGTCACCTTGACCTATGACTTTCACCAGGAGATCACGCCAACGTTCTCCACATGTATTGTTGTCGCACAAACTCATAGCTTTCGGTGTGACATTATACTGATGATATTAAGTCATAACGAGCTCCGGAGAATAGTCAGAAAGACAAGAGCTTATCACCAAGATGTTTCCCCGTGATTATTAAGTTACCCAGAAGATCCTTCAACATTGGCGAGACTCATCTGAGTCGCTAGGACTTCTTACTGAAAACACAGTGTTCTACTGATGACCACCATTCAACAAGTGTTACACCGAAGACTAACAGTTGAGTCTTCATCGCTGAGACATATCCACTTTGGTAGGACATCTTACCAATGATATTTCCTTCGGCCAAGTCTCCCCGATGAATACAAATAAAACACTGTCGGCATAACTTTCGCTTTCGTGGTGACTTCTCACCGAGCCGATATGAGTTACCCTGAGAGCCATCCCTTGAGCCTCTGTCGGTGAGAAATTTGCATATCGCCCATACTATATAATGAAGACTCTTTGTTAAGGCGAAGACAACATATGAATTATTGTCAGTAAGACATTCACTATTCGCTGAGACTTCTTTCCGAGTGTTGAAGTCACTCTGAAACCCCAGTCTCCATGAGTCACTCCAATTCACGATTGAATGGCCTGTCGGCCAGAAGTATCCTGTGCGCTATGAGGTCATAACGAATACAGTATGTAATAGTGATAGACCCTCAGTGTACAATTCGGCAAGACAATAACAAGGTCACAATGACCTGGTCAAAACTGAATAAAGAAAACTGCTAGTCAGCGAGACATTGAACCTGTCACACCGACTTGGCACTCATGGAGGTTTCAGCCTGTATAGTTTGAGGCACATATTTCCAACAATCTCCCACTTGACGAAGATCATACAGGCACCTCCAAAGCACAAATAATACTAACTGAAAATCATGGGCACTAAGGCCCATTGAACTGGCACACCACCTAAACTTGTCTATGCTCACCGGCTTCGTCAATGCATTTGCAACATTCTCCAGAGTATCAACTTTCTCCAAATTTACCTTTCCATCCTCAACCATATCTCATACAAAATGGTGCTGTATGTCAATATGTTTCATTATAGCATGAAAAGTTGGGTTCTTTGCCAAAAAAATGGCACTCTAACTGTCACATAAAATAGTTATTTCACCTGCATCAAAACGAATGTTTGAACACAAACGTTTTAGCCAAACTACTTCTTTACAAGCATGAGTAGTTGCCATGTATTCAGCCTCTATAGTGGACAAAGCGACTATAGCTTTCCACTTGCTCATCCAACTCACTACACCACCATTCAACATGAAAATGTATCCACTGGTGGATCTCCTACTGTCAATGTCCCCTGCCCAATCAAAATCTACATAACCATGAATACAAAGATTCCTCTATGATTCAACTGAATTCCCATGATAACACAAAGCTAAATCTGAAGTACCCTTCAAATATCTAAACACTCTCTTCACAATATCCCAATGCGTTCTTCCTGGATTAGCCATAAATCAACTAAGTACTCCCACTGCTTGGGAAATATCTGGCCTTGTACAGACCATTGCATACATAAGACTACCTACTGCACTAGCATAAGGTACACTGGTCATGTCCTCCATCTCAGTAGGAGATTTTGGATAGTCCTCAACAGATAGCTTTGTTCCATGCATGACTAGAACCACTAGCTATTTACAATCATTCATACAAAATCTCTCAAGAACAGTTCTGATATACTTACTCTGACTGAGCCATAGTCTCCTATTCTTCCTATCCCTGGTTATCTCCATCCCTAGAATATACCTTGTTGCACCAAGATTCTTCATTTCGAACTTAGCAGACAACTGAGACTTAAGATCAGAAATCATTTGCTTGCTATTTCCTATGAACAACATATCATCAACATAAAGAGCAATAACAAGTACTCGATCACTTTTAGCTTTATAATATACACAATGATCATATTTTGATCTCACAAATCCCAAAGATAATACAAATGTATCAAATTTCTAGTACCACGTTCTAGGTGACTGCTTTAATCCATAGAGAGACTTCTTTAATTTGCATACCAGTTTTTCTTTACCTTTCTCAACAAAGTGCTCAGGCTGGGACATATAGATTTCTTCTTCAAGATCACCATGAAGAAATGTTGTCCATCTGTTCAACCTCTAAGTCATACGCTACTACAAGTGACAATAGAAATCTAATGGACGCCAACTTTGCTACAGGAGAAAATATATCCCTATAATCAATTCCCTCAACCTAGGAATAACCCTTTGCAACTAGTCTTTCCTTATACTTTTCTACACTGCCATCCAGACCAATCTTTTTCTTAAATACCCATTTGTAACCAACAACCTTTCTTCCTTTAGGCAAGGGCACCAGACTTTAGGTTTCATTCTTATCTAAAGATGCCACCTCTTCTTCCATGGCTTCCAACCAAGAATCTGAATCAAACATTTTAAATGCCTCTTTCACAGTCCTAGGCTCATCAGTACTAGAAATCAAACCATAGGCACAAGTAGAATCAATCAATGAGAACCATAATGGCTCCGGTTGTTTCTTTTCTCGGGTTGACTCCCTCATTTGTTGAGGTGAGGTTCTTCTTCTTCAGAACTTTCAAAACTACTTGAGCTCTCCTTAGTTTCAGGTACATTTTGAATTTTCAATTCCTCTTTCTCTGGTGTAGGAGGAATTAATGCTACATCCTTATTGTTTTCTAACTTTTTCTCTGATTGCAGATCCAAAGTGGAAGGTTTCAGCCTCAAGAAAAAGATTACACTTCTACCGATACAACCTTCTTTGTAATGTGATTCCAAAGCTTGTATCTCTCATGACGCTATATTTTGAGGATGGATAATGGAGAATGACATTACCATCCCATCATTTCTCTATCTCACAGACATTGGAGATTTACCCACCCCACCATCCCACCCAAAACCCCTGATTGAGAGAGAATTTTGATTTAGGTTCATATTAAAAATTCCACGCCACGTTTCCCAGTCTCTAAGTATTTTATTTTTCTACCAAATTCCCATTTTCACCGCGTTTCTAAATTTCTTAAACACAATTCTTGATTTACCTTTCAAGAAATAAACAAATTCTCTTCTTGGAATAATCATCAAATGAATGACTACGATATCTTGATTTAGACAAAGAAGGAACATCTACTCAACCAAACACATCCGAATGAATATAGCCCTAACAAATCAAGATTTATGAGGATCGAATAAAATGAAACACTGCAGTTTCTTTCCATATATACAATGCTCACAAAATTCAAATTCGAGATTACAATCTTCAAGCCCCTCAACCAGGTTTTTGTTCTTCAAGGTTTTTAAACCTTTTCTCCTATGTGGCCTAACCTATGATGCCAAAGCATAGTCTCAGAGGGAAGTTTTACTTCCGTAGAGTTTACATAATTAGGGATCTTTCCCTCTTTACCTCCATGAGCAACTTTTAGTGACTTCGAATAGACACTGTTACATTGAACAGCTTGTGCATCCAGCTTGTACAAGGTACCAATTCGAGCACCTCTAGCTAGCACCATTGAACCTCTAGTCATCTTGCAGCCACTTCTTGAGAACAAGACTTGTACTTTGATATCATTAAGCTTACTGACAAAAAGTAGATTCCGAGCCAGACCTGGTATGTGCATAACTTCATTGATCCCCTTTATTCTACCATCAGGGAATTGGATTCTGACTCTTCCACGGCCAACAATTTCCAAAGTTGAATCACTCACCAAGTACACCTTTCCACCATCATATCTTCATACTTTGTGAACCATTCTCTGTGAGATTTCATGTGGAATGATGCTCCAGAATCAATCAACCAAACATCATATGATGCCTGTGTAGCCAAGGCTGTAATGAAGGCGTCACCATCACTATGAGAAGAACCATTATCGAAAGATCCCTTCTTCTTTTTCTCATCTTTACAATCCTTTCAGACATGACCAGGTTGCCCACAGTTCCAACACTTCACCTTGTACTTTTTTCCAGGAGACTTTGATCTCCCCTCTGATTTTGATTTGGACTTCTTGTCCTTCTTCTTGCCTTTCTCCTTCAGTATTCCTCTGATAGCAAGAGCTTCCTTCACCATCTCAGAAGATTTCCTTCTCATCTCTTCTGACATCAAAGATGCAACAACATCTTCCATCTTGAAACTGGATGTTGTACTCCCAATCACCATCACCAGATGATCCCAAGAGTCTGGAAAAGAACACAACAAAAGCATACAACAATCTTCTTCTTCAATCTTTACACCAATAGATGTTAATTGTGTGAGCAACATGTTAAATGCATTCAAATGATCAGCTATAGACCCTCCTTCCTGCATCCTCAAAGAGTAGAGATTCTTCCTTAGGAACAACTTATTCACCAAGGACTTCCCTTGATAAATAGACTCCAGTATGTTCCACAAGGAAGATGTAGTCTTCTCTTCATGCACATTGAGAAGAACCAAGTCTGCTAAACAGAGCCTTATCAGCCCCTTAGATTTTCTATCTACAAGGTCCCATTCTTCTTGCTTCATGCCTATAGGTTTAGTTCCAGACATAGCAATCCAAAGATCTCGATCTACTAAGAGATCCTCCATCTTGAGTTTCACAATTCAAAGTTACTGCCATTGAATTTCTGTATTTCAATCTTCCCAGATGAACTAGACATCTTAATCTGTAATTAGAAATAACAATCTCCACAAGACTCCCACTGAACAGAATTGACACAAAAAACCCAATGTACCCCCAAGGATAACACAACTAGCCAGGCTCTGATACCACTTGTAAGGAAAATTAGATGCGGAAAACAATTCTCCTAATGTCAATACCTCAGGAAAGAATGTAGATAAACTTTAAAATTTACAATTATAGTCAAGTTAAGATGCACTATGAAAAAATTTACAGAAACAAAGTATGACAATCACACAAGAACACCAGATATACGTGGGAAAACCCTTACGGGAGAAAAACCCACCACACCAAGAGAAATCACTTTGTATTACAGTAATAAGGATTACATACAATTGTCAGACTTATCTTTCTAGTGTCTGATTTACAACAGCATTCACCATTAACAATATTGCATAGGAACCTTTTCTGATTATAGTCTTTAGAGAATCAAATCCACACTGATACAATTCAAACTCTTCACACTCCACTGTTGATCGAATTAACCTTCTACAATCTAAAATCACAGAGTATATCTCTGTTGTTCCATGTCCGTCGAGCTTCCTCATAGAACCATCTCAACAAATAGACTCCCAATGGTTCCACTTTCAGCTCCTCTGATTCGTCCACGAGACTCCACATAGGACGATTAATCGGTCAACATAATTTGTATTGTATTGGCATCTCGGTGAGACACTAACAGTGTCTTGCCGATGCCACAAATACTTCATACCGATGTTGCCAAGAGTCATCATAGTTGCCAGGATGTTCTATTGAGCTTTAAGAGATACACCGAGTCATCATGCAGTTGTCCTAACCTATCGCTTTCACCAGGAGATCACGCCAATGTTCTCCACATGTATTGTTGTCACCCAAACTCATAGCTTTCGGTGTGACATTATACCGATGAGATTAAGTCATAACGAGCTCTGAAGAATAGTCAGCAAGACAAGAGCTTATCGCCAAGATGTTCCCCCCTGATCATTAAGTTACCCCGAAGATCCTTCAACATCGGTGAGACTAATCAGAGTCGCTAGGACTTCTTACCGAAAACACAGTGTTCTACCGATGACCACCATTCGACAAGAGTTACACCGAAGACTAACACTTGAGTCTTCATCACTGAGACATATCCACTTTGGTAGGACATCTTACTGATGATATTTCCTTTGGCCAAGTCTCCCTGATGAATACAAACAAAACACTGTCGGTGTAACTTTCACTTTTGCGGTGACTTCTCATCGAGCCAATATGAGTTACCCTGAGAGCCATCCCTTGAGCCTCCGTTGGTGAGACATTTGCATATTGCTTAGACTATATAACGAAGACTCTTTGTTACAGTGAAGACAACATATGAATTCCTGTCGGTAAGACATTCACTGTTCGTTGAGACTTCTTCCCGAGTGTTGAAGTCACTCTGAAACCCTAGTTTCTATGAGTCACTTCAATTCACCATTGAATGGCCTATAAGCTAGAAGTCTCCCGTGTGCTATGAGGTCATAACGAACACACTATGTAATAGCGATAGACTCCTTAGTGTACAATTCAACAAGACAGTAACAAGGTCACAACGACCTGGTCAAAACTGAATAAAGCAAACTACTAGTCGGCCAGACATTGAACCTATCACACCGACTTGGCACTCATGGATGTTTTAGCCTATATAGTTTGAGGCACATATTTCCAACAGAGAGAGGTATCAAAAAGTCTTAATGGATCACTCAAGAATAAGCCCTTGAGATTCCAATGAAAATGAGATTGAAATATATCAAAGGGAATTTTCCTAAAGGTTGAAAGCTAATAAAGGGTTCACCACTCATGCAAAACTTGGAAAATGTAAAATGTTTAAAAACGCACTGTGAAATGCAAAAAGACCAAGAAATGACCATGAAAGAAAACATAAAACTATAAAACAGAAGATGTGCACCTGGAAACTTGTAGAGGCTAGAATGAAGACTAAAAATGCTGCTAATCCTAAAATTTTGACCTACTAGGACTCATTCGCCATTCTGGGCGAATCAGTCCTCGATTTGGAAAATTGCACCAGAGTATGTTTCAGCCAAATGGGTATCCAAATCCATATAAATATCTAAAAACTAGGTACAATGGGACTCATACGCCACTAATGGCGTATGAGTCCACTTTGACTTTTCTGAAAACCTAAAAGTGGAATCCAAATCTCTTAGTCTTCTCTTTCTGCTCCTCTAGGTGTCTAGATTTGAAACCCTGATTTCTAACACTATAAGTGAATTTTTGTGGATATTTTGACCTAGCCAACAAGGTGATGTCCTCAATAATTTTGCAACCTATTCTTCAAGAATCTCCAATCCTTCAGGATACCTAGATCTACAATTACACAAAGAAAGAGAGATGAATGTTGAATGTTAGGGAATTGGGGTTTGCCTTGGTCAAACCCCTTTTATGTAATTAAAACAAAATGATGGAATAAGATAATGAATCATGAAAGATGAATCAATGCAATTAGAAACTTTCCATGATGATAAACCTTGAATTTCTATAGTAATGGATGAACAATCTGCCCTTGAATGCCTTAGAAAACTATCCTGATGACTTAAAATGCTAAAACCCTAGCTTTCTTGACTTGAGATGGATGATGGATGATGAATGAATAGTGAATAATCCTGAATTAGGGTTTAAAATCTTGTTTATATAGGAAATCCACCTAAAATTCTCGTTATTTGGTTCCCTAAGGATGACATGGAGGAAAATGAAACTTAAAACCCAATTGTTCTTGCTTAAACCTCGAAAATATCCCAAATGGGACTCATTCACCATCTTGGGTGACTTAGTCCCACCTGGATGGGACTCATTCACCCAAAGTGGTGAATGGGTCCCATAGGGGCTCTTTTGTCAATTGGGATGTTGGGGAGTGAAGAAATTAGGTTTATATGTTGATTTTGTTGGGTCTTTGATCAAAATAAGCCCTAGGATGCACAATATGGGGCTATAGGGGCCTATTAATGATGATATAAAGGGTGATTAGGGCTAAGAACACAAATTTCAATATGAAAGTGTGATTAAATACATTCTACAACATGAAAATGAGGTCCACATAGCCTAGAAAGGCACAAGATCCAATGTGAATGTGTAAAACATATTACAACACTAGATTAAAACCAAGTTTAATTTACAAGCATTCTAGATTAATGTGAGAATGTGATTAAATACATTTTACAATATTGAATTAAGCAAAAAATAGGTTCATTAGACTCAAATGCTTAATAAAACTGCAAAAAAGTGTGAAAGTCATTTGCAACACTTTACAACACCATTACAAGACATTGATAAATACATTTTATTTAGTTTGCAAGGGTCCAAGACCTAATGTGGATGTGTAAAACACCTCACAACACTAGATCAAGGTGACATTAGGTCCAATTTATCATTCATTATTCCCATATCAAGCAAAAATTACTTTTTCCTATGCTAAAATATGTATATATGTATGCATGCTTGTATGTATGTATGTATGTATATGTATGCCTATATTTATGTATGTATGTATGTATGCATGTATGCTTGTTTGTATAAATGTAAGTGTTTTAGGTTTAGGGTATAGAATGATCTGAGGGTATAGTTTATAGGGTAGAGGGTTGAGGTTTTTGGGTTTAGGATTTAAGGTATAGGGTTTAGGGTTGAGTGATTAGGTCTTAAGTAATAGGTGGAGGTTAGAGGGTAGATGGTAGAGGGTAGAGTGTTATAGTCAAGGGATAATATTTAGCTTGTTGAGTGTATAAGATTAAGTGTGCAACGTATAAGCATTATGATTTAGGATATTGGGTTTAGGGTTTATGATATGGATTGAAGGTATAAGGCATAGGGTGACTTGGGTTCAGAGTGTATGGTTTAGGTTTTAAGTATAGTGTTGAGGCACAATATTTATGG
>VDFB02346582.1:0-23223 GCA_007258455.2 Sequoia sempervirens
AAAACTAGTATTCTATCGCTGGGAACATTTCCGTGGAGACAAGCGATACCTCATGAAATGAAAGTCCTTGTTGATGACTGAAGTGAGACAACGCCCGAGTGAATGTGCTCTGCCAACTCCAATATTCAGTATCCCCAGGCCGCGCCTCTTGAATAAGTCATGAATTACCAGGCGCGATTCCAGCATTGGTCTGTTCGAGTGGTCTGTGTAATGTGAATTGTAATATTGATTTCAGATCCCTCCAATGATTTCCGTCTCGATTAAATCGGAGGTTCAGTTACAAGTCAATTCGATTGGAGCAGTGTTGATGCAAAATAAGCACCCCATAGCATATGAGAGCATGCAAAATAAGCACCCCATAGCATATGAGAGCAGAAAACTCACAAATGCAGGGAAGGTTTTCTCCATCTATGATAAGGAGATGTTGGCGATCATGCATGCCCTTGCTAAGTTCAGACGGTACCTGGTTTGTGGGAAATTTGTGGTGAAGATGGATTATAACAGCTTGAAGTACTTCCTCAATCAACGAGATTTGAATGATAGACAACAAAAATGGGTAAGCAAACTCCAAGCTTATGATTTTGATATTGAATATGGGAAAGGCAAGAACAATGTGGTAGTCGATGCACTCTCTAGGAAGCCTTACATTTGTGCCATGATTGATGTATCTGCTGATTGGAAGATGGGCATTATAGCCGAGTATGCTAAAGATTCATTTGCTAATGACATCTTGGAAGGAAAGATAACTGATGACAGGTACAAGGTGGTGGAAGAGCTCATTCTCTACAAAGATCGGGTCTATCTTGTGCCTCAATCCAAGATCAAGAATAGGATTATAAAAGCTTGCCATGATACTCCTCTTGCTGGACATTCGGGATTCTACAAGACATACAAGCAAGTAAGGGAATGTTTTGCATGGAAGGGGCTGAAAAATGATATATTGCAGCACGTGAGAGAATGTTTGATGTGTCAACAAAATAAAACAGAGCATGTGTTACCAGCTGGTTTGTTGCAGCCCTTGCCCATCCCAAATCAGAAATGGGAAAGCATATCGATGGATTTCATTATTGGACTTCCTAAGGTGCAAGGTAAAGATTGTATTTATGTTGTGGTGGATAGGCTCACTAAATATGCTCATTTCTATGCCATTACTTTGGAATTTAAGGCTCCACAAGTTGCAGATCTGTTTTTTAGAGAAGTTTTTAGACTCCATGGGTTGCCAAGAAACAGTGTGAGTGACATGGACAACAGGTTTATGTTAGTTTTTTATGATCAGATTAGATAGACAAAATTTAATTCAAAATCAGACACAATAACACAGCATATACTCTGGGAAAACCCTCCACTTGAGGGAGAAAAACCCAACAACAATATATCACTTATATATTGAATATCAATGAATGTCTCCTTTACAAAGAGGCCGATATGGAGGCCAATTAAGAGCATCACAATTTGATGTTAATACAAAAAGAATATAATGCAACTTGCTGATAGCAAACTCGACCTCCTTCAATTATATCGATCTGCACTTGATGATCTTCTTGATACACAAACTCGCACTTATGTATATCGAATTTGTGATGAACAATGAATATGAATATATGAATGATCGAATGGCACCTTGATTATATACAATTCGATGATGAGAACTCAAGGGTGGCGTCTCTTCAAATGCACAAGGTTAGCCACCAATGAGAAGATGTGATCCTTCAACAAATTGTCGATTGTGTAGGAGGTCGGCCTCAAGCATAATGAACAAATATTAAATGTTATTTAATAACAGACGTGACTCCAAGATGAAGTCGTATCTTCTAAATGTCGGCCTCAATAGCAATGAATAAATATTAGTTAATGAAGTGCCTCTTCATTGATTATTATGTTGCAATTTAAATAGCCGTTAGGCTACAATTTAAATTGCCCTTCATGGATTGAACTGGGCTGGAAGTAGAAGCCCGACGCTGTCTTTAACATCAACAGTTTATAAGTTTGTTTTAGCAAGAACTCTTTCGTTTGGCCCACACGGAGTTAACTCCTAGCACCAGCTATCACCCCCAAACGGATGGACAAATGGATATCGCGAATAAGTGGATTGAAGGATATTTGAGAAACTATGTGACAGGGCAGCAATCAGCTTGGGTGAAATGGTTACATCTTGGAGAGTTTTGCTACAACACCACACATCACATGTCCATTGGGATGCCTCCTTTCAAAGCACTCTACGGTTACGAGGCTACCTCCTTCATGAATCTGATTCTTGCAGATAGTAGAGTTCCAAGTGCTAGAGACACGGTACAGCAGAATGTGGACATCATGAACTCTTTGAAAGAAAATTTGCAGCGTGCCCAAAATCAGCAAAATTTATATTCAGATCGGCAAAGGACTGAGAGAGTTTTTGAAGTTAATGACATGGTGTATTTGAGATTGCAGCCCTACTAGTAGTCATCTCTCAAGGGAAATGGAGCAGAAAAGTTGAAGCCAAGATTTTACGGATCATTCAAGATCACATGAAGGATTGGGGAGGTTGCATATGAGCTAGGGTTGCCTCAAGGGAGCAGAATTCACAACATTTTCCATGTTTCTTGCCTCAAAAAGGCCTTGGGACAGAAGGTCTCACGTTCAATGGAGCTACCACCGCTTGATGATGAGGGAAAACTTATTCTGGAACTTGAGACAGTGTTAGATGTAAGGGAGAAGCGGTTACGGAATAAGACTATCCCCAAATATTTGGTGAAATGGAAAAATCTGCCCATTGAAGATGCCACATGGGAGGGGGTGGAGATTTTCAAGCATCCCAACTTGAGGTTGCTTGAGGACAAGCAACAATCTGGAGGAGGGGACTGCAATGTCCCAAAACCTTATTGAGGACCGGCCGACAACATTTAGAAGAAAACAATGTTTTTTAACACTATTTGATTTTTTTTTTTTGATCAGTAACAGAGTTTTTTATTGAAAATTGAAATTAAAATATTATAGCGCTATTTCCATAACAACTTCAGTTACAGTCCCTTCCAGACCCCACCAATTCCTAAAATAAAACCCAAAGACCTACCTCCAATTCCAGCTTTAATCACCCCATTAATACAAATAAGGCTTGATTACAGCTAACTATCAAGCTTCAAATCAAAACATCCCTAGAGGACCTATTAACAGGTCAAAAGTTTGAAGCCTTTTTTAATCTTCCTTTAGTCTGAGATCGAAGGACCATTGCAAAAGCTTTCTTCTTCTCCTTCTTTGCCCTCTTCCCCGTGACCGTTTGCTACCCGTCCTGCACCCTTGCAACCTCCTTCTGCCATTCCAAAGATAAATCCCGGGGATTACACCAGGCTCCATTCCCACTACTAATTGTTTGCTGATGTTGATGATCAGCCTTCCGTTTTCGAACATCTTTCTTCTGTGACCTCACAATACCTTTCTTTTCCCGACACTCTGGTGTCGCAGCTCCAATTTGAAAGTCATCTCCTTGTCACTTCCACTAAGAACAACTTTAGCACTGTTCTCAGCCTGAATCCCTTCCTGAGATGAGGCCGCCTTAACCTGTTGCTGCTTCTCCCTTCTAGCCTCCTGCAACAGCTTCTTCCCTTCTTGATTCAGCTCCTCTGTTGACCGAATCTCCTCCTCAGTATCTTTCAACTGAGAGGTCACTTGCTTCTCCTCCTGTTTCTCCACAGTTTAGTGCTGGATAGCCGCATCTTTCCCACCAAGAAGTAGATTTGTTAGTTTTGTGTTTGGCACACTCAGTTGCCAAATGCCCCGTTTGATGACAAATTCTACACCTAAAAGGAACCCCTTCATAGTCTAGGGGCTGCACCCAACAACCCTTCGAAGATTTTAGCTGAATCTCCTCCGAAGGCACCTTGGACACATTCATTTCTACCAAAATCCTGGCATAAGTCGAATGTAGAAGATTTGAAGAACCCTCATCCACCATTAAGAAGTTTCCTAAAGAGTTCCCTATTGCCTCCAAGCATGAATCAAACTAGAACTGTAGGGGGAGGTTGGGAAGTCTCACCCAAAGATGAACCCTCTCAAACACTTCAGTGGCTGGGTTGAAAGCCGGATGCCATGGCTTTAACAACAACATGTGCTTTTCTTCCCAATCCCAGTGATAATCATAGAGTATCCTTTTTTCTATCTTGTTCTTTTTCAAAAACCACAATAAAAAAGCCTTTGGCCATTGGATAAATTTGAACGTACCCTTCCAGAAGGGGCTTCTAGTAGTTAGAGATCCACTGGTGGAGATCAATCAAGCATGGCCAGAAACCGTTGAATCTTCTAATCAGGCCTAGCCTAAAGAAAATTTTTTCATTGAGAACCAGTTCTCGCTCCAACTCCCCATCTAGTTCCAAAGTGATTGATTTAGAAGAGGGGTAGATAGCATCCATTCCCCCCAACGGATCTTTTGTTTTGATGCTCAGCTGCCCTAACGTTCCCAGATTTACTACCCTCTAACTTGGGCTTCCCAAACTCCTTGACTGTTCCTTCTCCCCCGGAAGCGGCGTTGCCCTATTGACCTTGTAACTGGCTACCATTTCCCAAGGCAGAGTCTCCACCGCGTTGTTCAAACGTCTTCCTTGCATTTCCCTTATGGCTGTCTCGTCATTCGTTACATTTGGTGCGTTCTCCGTCCGAAAGAGAGACTCCATGCTTCCCCTGAGGAGCCTTTCCCAGAAGGCTCGACTTAGGCAAAACCCTAGCTGCATCCATTGGAAGTAGACGACCGTTGGCGTCCGACATCTCAATTCTTTTTTAACACTATTTGAATTTTATTAAATAATAATAAATTGATTTAGTTTTTGCACTATGGCCGACTTCTTTAAGTTGGCGCCAAATTGTTTATTTGAATTGTTGTTTTCTAGCCGATCTCCTTTTGATTCAGCTATTGAATAAGTATTTATTGGGTTGAGCTTCTTCAGAAGGAACCATCGAATTAAGACAAGAAGTTCTGCTGCGTAGCGTGCTCAGCCAGGTGGGACGTAGTTGCTGCCTAGAAACTCTTTGGCTTGATTTGCCTTCCATTGTTCCATCAATTGATCTCCATAATACCTTTTGCAGGTCGGGCAAAAGAAGAGAACCCAGACTAGCGCTCAAAGTGATAATATTGGTGGTCGAGCCTTTGGCTCTGGCCACCTGATAATCTTCAAGCCAACAATCATTAGAAGAACGCGTCACTGTTGAAGCATTCCAAGCAAGGACATTACCGGTATTCTATTGTTTGGCTTGGGAACATTTCCGTGGAGACAAGCGATACCTCATGAAATGAAAGTCCCTGTCAATGATTGAAGTGAGACGAGGCTCGAGTGAATGTGCTCTACCAACTCCAATATTCGGTATCCCCAGGGTGCGCCTCTTGAAGAAGTCGTGAATTACCAGGCGCGATTCCAACATTAGTCTATTCGAGTGGTCAATGTAATGTGAATTATAATATTGATTTCAGATCCCTCCAATGATTTCCATCAGGGTTAAATCGGAGGTTCAGTTACAAGTTGACTCAACTGGAGATTTTATATCAGTAAGCTACCATATGTCTGGAATAGTTATCTTTTGAATTTCTGTCCTGTGTTAGATTTTATCCCTGAGTGTTATCTTTTACTGGGAAGTGCGATTTATGTTATGAGTGCAATTTTCGAATTCTCCGTTGGTTTTTGAATTGCATTATCTGTATTCAGTTGTGAGGTGGGAAGTCGAATTCCTACAGTGGTAGAAAGGTAATTACATAATCAGTGCCAATTGCTGTTATTAACACTGTTTCAGATCTAAATATTAGAAGTTATCGATTTCCATAAATTGTTGCTGTGAAGCACACTCAGGCATCCTACAGGAAGTTGTCATTAGGTCAGGATGTTGTGCACTCTCCTTTTTTCAAAAAGATTGGATTGAATGCTCTCTTCATTTGGTCCCCACCAACTTGAGCTTTAGGGGGAAAGTTAGAGTGGAAAACCCATCTTTTTTGACACCTTTGAGTTGCCAACACTGGTCTTATACCATTGGGTTATGTGTATGGCTTGCATTTGTTAGTGATCTGAGATGGGCCTACGCCTGTAATTTGTGCTTATAATATTATATTGGGGTTAGAGCCTTAATGGGCCTGCCTTCCTAAATATTGAGAGGTATATATTATAAATAGAGCCTATCCCACCTTATCGATTAATTTTGTAATCATTCATTCTTGTACAGTTCTATTCTGTAGCGAGAATCTTTTCTTTTGGTGTCTTTTGACACCACCATATATTGGTGTTTTCTCTTCAATGCTCATGGACTTTGGTAGTTTGATTATGGACTTGTGAAGTTAATCTTTCAAGGTCTGCTGGTTACCTTTAGTTATACTAAAAATAAGAAAAAGTACATTTGTGAGCAGTCCATGAAAAGAGAAAAATTATGGTTCGGTATTTTGCTTTTTGCAAAAGTGATAAGCTATTAGTATTGTGATCAATCATGGTTTTCTTTCCTTGCTAGCACATTAATGATAACAGAACTTTGTATAACAAGTAGTAAAGTCTATACTTTCAGTTACAATCACTATAAATAAATAATATATACTGAAGTCTAGAAATCAAGAGTATTGTTGAAAATTTTCTAGTAATAGTTACAACAAATAGAATTACATTTATAATCCTTTTTTAAAATATAAGTAATTATAATCATTTATTCTCACAAATACAATATGGCTACAAATGTTTTTGACAGTGCCTTCGGATTGGGTAGCAATGAAGTACAAATCAGGAAGCCAATGCTTACAACTGTTTTTTGATTTTTCCCATTTCACATCAGATATAAAATATAAATCAAATTGGTCTAGACAATTAATAAATTAAGGTGAGCCACAATTTTCCATGGTAAATTCAGATGTTACCTATTTCTAGTCAAATGTGTTAATGCATTCCTATTAGAGAGGACGATACCCTATGAGGAGAGGAGAAATGTGGTGGGTACATCCCCAAGTTCCTGCCCTCTAAATTGGAAGGAATTTAAAAAATCAACTAATTCAATTCTATCTAACTTGTTTTTGATATTGGTAAAAAATGAGATTAAAGAGCCCTGACCCTATTTAACAAAAAAGCCATAAAGGTAGTAGTTTGAATCTCGAACTAATTTGTTATGAGAGAAGTGTGAAAATAATTTGCAACATTTTGGGCAAAAGAAAGGCCAAAGTGTGTAGGAATACACCGTATGTCCCCTTCTCAATCCGATCATCTCTGCTGGCCTTTTTTTGGAAACCGGCTAGTCTAAGGTAAAATTAGGGTTTCTATTTTTGAGGAGGTCTTTGCTCGTGAGTGGTGGATTCAATGGCGATTCTTTCTGGTTTTCTCGTGAGAGCTTCGCAGCTGGTTGGTCTCACCGCATTCAGAGCATCGAATTTACTATTTTTAGTAAATTCTATTTTTAGCAGCTTGGGCTTCAGCTTGGTTGACTTCCTGCTCAGTTTGGTCAGTTGACTTGGTCAGATTGGCTTCAGGGCATAATTGGAGAGATAAGTGGATATATTTAATTAAAGGTCACGTTTTAATGTTATAATTGAACGTTGACCCCCCTTAGCCTAGTGTAATCACTTCAAGTCTTTTTAAAAGGTGTTCCTTTAAGGGTGGCGCTTCATTAAGAGGATTAATTATTTATTTTTATGAAGTTTATTATAAGATCAAAAGTGGACGCCTTTTTCATGAAAGATTAAAATGTTATTAAAAGACAAAGGCTTGGAAAAGTGGGACGCCATCTTTGAGGAGATTAGGGTTTTGACTTGAAAGTGGATTTTAGGGTTTCGAGAAGTCAACTGGAAAATTATAAAAGGAGACTTTGAGCATCATTTGACATCTTTGGTCTACTATACTGTTATGCTGCCGGATTGGCTCTGGAACTGCTTCGAGGAATGAAGGCCTCCTAGCTTGGGCATCGCTTCGTGTTTGCAAGACAACATCTAGTGGTGATTCAAACTTTTTGTGAGTGCATCTTAGTTTCATACATTGTGTGTTCAGTTCATTGCATAGTTAGTTCGATTTGGCATGTTAGAGGTTTCAGCTTATTGCATTATTTAGCACAGCAGATTTATGTTTTTGCTCATAACTTGAAAAATACCAAAAATAGAGTTCTGGGTAGTGTCTTAATCCCTTAGTCTGTCAAGGGCGAATCAATAGTTCAAATTTCAGATTTTATTGTTGTGTATTGAATTTTTAAAGCAAGGTCGAATTTCTCAGCTGGGCCGTACCATTGTGAATTGTCTTGAATTCCGTGCAAATTAAATTAGTGGTATTTGGGTCTGTGTTAGTGTTTGGGTTTGGTCGCCATAATCATTAGAGTGCATTGCATTTTACTTCACATCATTCGGATCAAATCTGAGGAAGTTATGAACAATTCTTTGAGTTTGTAAGCTGCTGGTTATGTAACAAAAAGAGCAGATCTGATACGACAGTTTGTGTAATCTGCATCTCCCTTTCTTGGTTGATGTTAAGATTTCTTTATAACCTTTGCAGAAGGATTCTTATTGTATGCACCATTGAAAGAGCATCTTATATTCTGAATTGCAGGCAATAATATCTTGTAAACTGGCAGTAGTACTGATCAGTCGTTCTTTGAATATTGCTTTATTGCTGTTGTAATACTCATTCTTCTTCAATAATTATTGTAATAGATAGATCTCCACCCTATGGTAGCTACTTCCCTCTCTGGGTGAGCAAGCACATTCTGGGTGTCGAGTATTTCCAGTTTCAGTATTTCCTTTCAAGCATTGCATTTTGTAATTACTCCGTCATATGGTCGCCCCTCACTCCGCATTGGATTGGGTAGCACATACTTGACGTTGAGTTCCCTTTCAGCATTTAGAGTAGAAGATCCTCTGACCAATGCTCGCCATCATCGGCGCCATACTGGTTAGAGTTGTTTGACGTTTGGGTTTATCTTCTAACCTTAACGTACTTGATTGTAATGTTGTAATCGATAATTGAAAAATCGAAAAATTTGGCTGGAATATTTCATACACTACCACATTTAGGAGGCAACCGATTTAATTATGACATTGCTTACAATATTGTAATATGGTAGTGAAGTACCTTAGTGGCCTTTATAGCCACATAAGGAGACAATTCTTAGTTTGCAAGTCCAAGACCATTGATAAATGGATAACAAGCAGCCACAATGTAATGTCCCCATTTTTGGGGTCTCCAGCAGTGCAGTTGTCGCTGACTTTTTGGGTTTGTGTCAGCATGTTCAGAGGAGTAAATTGATGTTACTAGTGAGCTTTTGTGGGTTTTTCTTGGTCCTTTCCAATAGAGCTGTTATTTTTAGCAATGGCTATTTTTAGTAATTTCCAATTGATTAGCAACATCAAGTTTCCACAGTCCATGATAGTGAATTGTTAATTTTCTGGTTTGAAACTGTGTGCATTTTTTGAAAACGTTTCGGATCAAACTCCATGATCCATCATCAGGAAATATGCATGCAACAAGAGAGCAGAATAATAGAATGAGATAGCAGACATGGGAAGGAATAAATAGGTGAGGGTGTTGAGAGGACTAGAGACACCACACTGACAATTGGTCAAAAACACTAGAAAAAAGAAATAAACAAAATGCCTTAGTAAAGAGAAAGGGACCAATGAGATAAAAACAAAGAATAAAAACAAGGATTTGAAGAATAAAAA
Source organism: Sequoia sempervirens (assembly GCA_007258455.2). Taxonomy (NCBI): domain Eukaryota; kingdom Viridiplantae; phylum Streptophyta; class Pinopsida; order Cupressales; family Cupressaceae; genus Sequoia; species Sequoia sempervirens. The sequence goes on from VDFB02346582.1 coordinate 9,629, forward strand.
CAAGGATTTTTGAATGGTTACATTGACGAGGAAGTATATGTGGATCAGCCACAAGGATTTGAAGAAGGCAAAGAAGGATATGCTTACAGGTTGAAGAAAGTGCTCTATGGATTGAAACAAGCACCGAGATCATGGTATTCAATAATTTGACACATGGTTCTTAGCAAATGGATACATGAGAAGCAAAATGAGCCTACATTATATTTAAAGAAGGAAATTAATATGCATATCTGTGTGTTGATGATCTAATCTATATAGGAAGGTAAAACAAGATGAAGAAAAGATTCAAAGAGGCAATGATGGAAGAATTTGTAATGACTAATTTATGTCTGATGCAATATTTTCTTGGAATGGAAGTATGACAATCTCATGGTAATATATTCATTTTTCAAACTAAGTATGTCCAAGATATGTTGAAGAAGTTTAATATGCTAGATTGTAAAGGCGTTGATGCACCGGTTGCACATGAAAAAAAATGATGAATAAAGATGGATCACCAAAGGTAGATGAAAGGAAATGCAAAAGTATTGTTGGGAGATTAATGCATATGACATCTAGGGCAGATATTATGTTTGAAGTAGCATTGATTTCAAGATATATGAGTGAATTTACATAAAGACATCTACAAGCAACAAAAATAATACTTAGGTTTGTGATATGAACAGGATCATGGAATCCATTAATCTTTAGTTGAAGATTCAAAGTTGTTTGGTTATTCAGATGTAGATTGGGTAGGATCATTAGATGATAGAAAGAGCACACTAGGACATTGTTGTACCCTAGGAAGTGGATTAGTTACATGGAGTTCAAGGAAGTAAAATATAATGTCATTATCAATTACAAAATAAAAATATATTGCATTAACAATAGCCAGTACACAAGCAGTTTGGTTAAGAAGAGTTTTGGAAGATCTAGGAGAAGAAGAACAAAATCCTATAGTGATATTTTGTGACAATGGTGGAGCAATATAGTTAAGTAAAAATCCAGCATTTCATGCAAGAAAAAAACTCAGAGTTAAAGCACCATTACATAAGAGAGTTGGTACAAGAGGAGAAAGTTGAAATTCAGTTTTGCAGGTCATCAAAACAGTTGCCATATATCATGACTAAAGGGCTAGGAAAGATGATACATTCAGAGTTGAAGACAAAGTTGTAGATATAGGAATTTGACATCAATGGGGAGAATGTGGGAAAATTTGATGTCAAACAGAATGCTAACGAAATTGGACTACTGAGGCTGACAAAGTTGAACTATTGTTGATGAAGATAATAGTTAGTTGATGATGAAGATAACAGTTGTTGCTGGAGATTTTTTCATAGATTTGATAGTTTGCTAGAATTTCAGCTACAACCAATAATAGATTTTTTCGTTTTAGCTGTTATTTTTTAGCAGTCCAAGACTATGTTTAGGAAACAAAATTCACATTATTTATTTAGTAATTAGTTGTTTTAGAAGAAATCTAGTCACTATTTTTATGATAAGTTTTTTATGTTTAGTTGCCTAGCTTTTAGTCTTTATTTTTAGTTTTAATTGTCTAATTGGAAAACTTCATGTAAGGTGACTTAACCTGGGAGATTGTTCAATTGTTTTTTATTATTTTAAGGATTGTTAAACTCTATATAAGATGCATTATTTTAGTTTGTATGTAAGTATCCTAAAAGGGAAATTTTTTCAAGACTCAAGTAAGTTGATTCATAATAAATAAAGTTATTATTTTCAGTGTGTAATTTCTGAGCAGCCTCTATCCCATACAAAATTGATTAACAACACCAATGCAGAAAAAATGTTAGATACCTAAGCCAAGGAGCAACTTTCTGAACTTAGCCATCTTTATACTTTGCCTTCTTCATTGGTACGGGGTACCATCAACAACCTTCGAACCTCATCATTCTTTCATATCAAACAACTGCAACCTCTGTCATCTTGTAAAATTTGTTAGTCGACAAATAAAGACTTTGACATGATAACCTTGCAAATGGACCAAGGAGACCACAAATTGAATGGGTTAAACATACAATGACAATTAATTTTAATGTCAAACAAGAAAAGGCAAGTATGAACATTGAGTTTCGTAGCGTACAACATACTGGAACAAGCTAGAACTAAGCTGTGTAGAGTACAAAAGGTTTGCTGATGCCATGCAGTTGCACATAGATAATAATAGTAATATCATTCCTTGGGCCTATGTAATTAGCCAAGATTTGCAAGTCAATCTTTATTCAAAGGAAATGCCTACAATAGTCTTTTGCGAATACCAATAGCTTTTGCTACATTATGTAGTTGGACTTTATATCCTATAAGAAACTTTGGGGCTGGCTGTTACGATTCTTCATAATTCTGCCTTCCCTTAGATTACTTTTGGAGGCACCATCCATGTTGAGCTTAACCCACCCTTCTTGGTGGTTATCACTCTCCTTGAGAAGATTAGATAACTAATATTACCTTACACAACATATTACATTTGGCTATCACAAGAATATTAATACACATTATTACTGATGTAATGTATATTGGCAATTGGGCACTTCTATATTGTTGGATATGGAATTACATCCCGATTAGTGCAAATTCAATAAATGTAAATGATTTTATTATTATAAAAGGATGGCATGAGAGAATGGGCACACCAAAGAATTTTTGCCATTGCAAATGAATGCCGAAAAGATTTAACTATGGTATTATCTACATAGAACTTTATGCTTCCTCTCTTTGTCATGGCATCCCATCTGCATTAAATGTCAGAAAAACTTAAATATTGAATTAACTACAAAGAACTTTACATGTCCTTCACAGATTTGCTTGATTGTGCATTTTAGTTCAATTAGGCTATTACACAGCATATATCTTGAACTACAATCAATGCTAGTAGTTAATGATGTAAACATTGAACAGAGTCTGATCATTGGTTACTTGAGCATGCTCCTCCATATTTTCCTTATGGGTTTCTTTTAGAGCTTATGGGTGCTATTGCTTGTTCTCTTTGTTGAATATAATTAAAATTTTTATAGTATTTTTCCTTAACTGATGATTTATCTTACAATTTATATCCAGCAACACTAATTTTAAACATAGATCCTAGCATTTGATGATATGTTAAAATTGTGTACTTATGTATGACTACTTTTGTTTTATATTTCTTCTTATTGTTCTTTCATCTTTTTTCTCATGTTCAATTGCAATCCCTAGGAGACATGGGGCAGAAGTTGAGGCCTTAAATTTACAAAAGCTCTAGTTGCAAATATTAACTTTTCCTTCTGAAGATTCGCCATTACCTTCATCTTATGATAAAGATTCTTGTATTATACCCTTCATCATATTCTTGTTCCAGAAGGGTATGGAGAATTGAGAGTAGCTGTTATCTTCCATGATTTTAGCTAAAGATGTCAATTTTGTGTCTTTGTTTAGGTCCTTAAGTTTTGAAATTAAGTTTAATCCTCACTTGCCATTATTTTGTTGACATCATGCTGTAATTTCTTTGTCCAAATTTACTATGGTTTATTACAAATGCATTAATGATAAGACAAATTATGATATTTCAGTTTTGTGTTGACATACTTTGCTTTGTGGAACATTAATATGCACGTTTCAGTCTGTTGATCTGTCCATGGGTGAAGGCAGGCCAAAGTGTAGTGGGCTACACCAAGGGTCACACGATACGATGCACATTGATTAAGGGTAAAGATCCATCTGCTCCTGCTCCACATAATTTGGAAAGAGAGCCCCATAAGTATTTTGATCATGTTGTTATTACTGTGCGCTCGGGTGATGGGGGGCATGGTGCAGTTCTTAGCATGCCAGTGCCTGCAATGCAACGGAAAACTCAAGGGAAAAAGACGAAAGATAAAGTAAAAAGAAAAGGTTCATATAAGCGAGACCCAGATGGAAATCTGATTCTACCCATGGGTGGGCATGGGGGAGATGTAGTACTTTACGTAGATGAGAGCAAAGACTCTTTGCTGGAGCTACATCAGATAAGCAGATATAATGCGAAGCGTGGAGGGAATGTTGATGCAATGGGGAATTTGACTCCTATCTTGCATGATGGTTTTGCAGCACCTACCCTGCGAATTCCAGTTCCTGTAGGTCAGTAGAATCTGATCTACAACAGTGTTAGACCTCTTTTGTCTTGTGACTTTTTGACAACATTATATTGCTATGCAATGGAACATAAACATGCAAAATATTTGGTCCATATCTCTTGTTTCTGACAGCAAGGTTCTTGTTATTTATGTATAAGCTATAATGAATGCTAGGTACTGTGGTGAAGCGGAAACGGGGAGGAAAACTTCTTGCAGATCTTACCCATCCTGGTGACGAGATACTCGTTGCAAGGGGTGGGTGTGGAGGAGTAAGTTTGTATCTTTTTGATCCATGATTATGCATTGCCTTTCATTTCACTCTTTTACTAGTCTATTAACCTACGTGACATAGAAGAACAACTATACTATTTGCTTGTCATATTAAATTATAATTCTCTGTTATAATGGGGTTTGTATTTGAAAGATTTGAAGATACACAATTTGCATGATAAAAGTTGACAAAAAAAGGACCAACTTGAAGAGAGTCCATGATCTGATCTTTATTGAGAACAAGAAAAAGAAACATTTTTGGTCTTAGAAAATGTTGTCAATTGAACCTGATTATTTTGCATCATTGTCAAGTGCAAAACTTTCAAAGAGAATCTATTGTTTGATCTTTCTGCAGAAGAATAATTTTTTTTTATCTTCAGTCTCAGAGAATGTTGCCAATTAAACCTGGTTGTTTTGTCTTATTGTCAATTGTGACCTATATGATGGTTTCCATCAACATTGTAAGTGATGGTTCCTTAGTACTATTTTGTAGATTCTGAAATTGTCAATTAGCACACATTTAGAGTTTGGTCTTTGCTTCCCATGTGTGATGTAAAATTTCCCTTCTTTAGTGTGGTTGCGATTTCCTGGAAGCTTTTAAGTTTAGTATCTCTTCTTAGAAAAGCATTCCCTAAAATCTTATTATTTACCAATTATTGCATGGACTTTGGAGATTGACTGGTCTATTGTAGATAAGGAACAGCTTGTAGTTGATTTTTGTGAAGAAATCAAACTGATAAATCTTTTACTCCTTCCCCATCTTGCTTTTCAATCAGATGTGCCATTAAAGAGAAAATAGAATGTAGCACACTTAGAAGCAAACTTTTGTCAGAAAGATTTTTGCAAGTTTGTAATGACCTCTAACTAAGATATTCATATAAATTACTTAGATCTAGAATAATGCAATGAAAATCAACCAAAACATTTATACAAAATACTTAGATCTGAAATGCCCACATAAAATAGAAAGATCTATACATATAATTGGATGGAATAGAGTATTTCATTTGCACATTTCATTCAAATTATACATAGATCTTCTGCTACAAATATTTGCTGACAATCAAGACTGCAATGATTACAAAGATGTTTTGAAAATGACCAAGCTGTGGAAATACCCAAATGCTGCTATAGACCTCTTGATTGAAGTGTTGATGCAAACTCTGTATGAAGCTGCCCTTTAGAAACCGAAGGGGTTTTTTTCCCCCGATCTTCAAATCCAAGGGTTTTCATCCTCAAAATCAATAGCCAAACACAAATGCTTGAACTAGGGCTGAGGTTTGTTGATGTGATGATAAAAGATCATCCAAATTGATGAAGTTGTTTGCCTTCTATAGAGATTGAAGGCCTAGTGTGCGCTCAAAGTTTCCCACCCTTTTATCACATTCAAAGTTGAGCCCATTAATGGTGTTCCTTCTTAGTTGTGGCAGTAGGTGGGGTCCTTTGTTCGAATGGCAAGGTTTTGTGAAAGTGCATGCTTAATGCATATAAGAAAGATACAATGGTTGGAGGGAGCAAGGATTAGGGGTTGGCGATACCAAGTGCATAGGGAAGCGAAGTTCTATAGGTCCGCAAATAGCAAGAGAGTAGAAGGTTGGGGATTGAAGTTTTGGAATCTCCAATACTGGTGAGGAAGTGGGAAATGGCAGACAAGTATGATAGTATGAGGAAGTCCGAAATCCTGCCCAAGGCTGGAAAGTGACTCAGACATCCTCATATTTGGGATAAGGGACATTACAAAGTTCATAGGGACTTCGTTGAGGCATGCTTTATATCACATACTTATTGCAGTCTTTTGGTAGATTTAGCCTCATAGTTTTTTCGTGCTTGAAGAGCAATGTTATACTTCACTCCTTGGAAAGACATGAGAAAGGAGACCAATCTATTTTGCTGTTTTGTGTGCTGCTCTTAAGGGTATGTGACATGAAATTTGTTCTTGACTGGGAAACATTATGAAATGGATAGGAAAACACGATATTTCCACTATATGTTAAATTTTAGAAGGAAAAATATACTTATAGATTTCTGACCTGTCATTGACATGGAGCAAGCCTCAAGGTTGTCTTCTTACTCTGTATTGAGAGTGCAACCAACAATGGGGGTGGGTGTGCATCATAATACATATTGCACTCTTGTTCTAGCTAAGGTTTGATTTACTTCCATCCTTTTATATAATCATGCTATACTTGAGTCGGATTCCTCAGAAAGTGCAGTATTAAAAAAATTGAGATATCTGCTGTTTATTATACCCTTGAATGCATTTGGCAGGATGAGTTTTATGTTTGGTTGAGAGTACTAGAATTCTGATGAGGTAATATTGAATAGTTTTTGTATGCCACATTATTCAAGTAGATAATGGATAAAGCTAGAAGAGGGAAGGAATACTATTGGAATTTTTGGAGTAGACATAGTTAGGAAGCAAGGATGTCTTATGTGCTATTTGAATTTATGCATGTTCGAGCCAATTTAACATATCCTTCCAGACAATGGTAGTTCTGTAGAATCATTGAGCAATGAAGTCTTTTGTAAATTAGTTTTTAAGAAATGAAGACCTATGATATTTAAGTGCAAGGTAATTTGCATCGAACCATACATACAACTCAAGAAACCTGAGTTTAGAACAAGTTGAAGAGTTAAATAATTTAAACTGCAAAAAGACTCTAATGAACATCTGCAAGGAGATGTCTCTTGAAAAACCGGAAATATGGATAGTAAGTTACTGATCACAATTTTGTTGGAAACATAACTATTTTTATTGCAAAGATTGATGAGGAAATAACAATAGAAAAGGGGAATGAAAAAACTTTAGTTCCAAGTGCCTGGTCATTGTGTTTTTTTGTGGTTGCCTTGTTGTCTTTTTGTTCTGCTGTTGTTTCGCTGGTGTTTTTCTGTTTCTAGGTTGATTCTTATCTGTTTGTAAAGGATTCCAAAGTCCCCTCAATTTTTTTAGCCCCCTTAATAAAAAACAACGGGAAAAGGGAAGGAGAGATCGAGGAAGAAGAAAGTGTGACTCCAAGATTGACCACACTTTATGTTCTATGCCATGTTGCACTAAACTATCACTAGGCTTCCCTAGAGATAGTGCTATAGTTGTTGAAGGTACCATTTCTTTGGCTCTTCCATAGTAGAAAAAATCGTCAATTTTCTTGCCAACTAGTTAGTAATTGCAAGGTGAATGGGTTCAGCAATTGACGCATTGCAAAGCTTGTTGGCTAGTGACTTGTGAGAAAACTCACCAAACTTGGTGAGTCTGGCATAAAACTCACCTACTTGCACATTCTGAGTTAGTGGGAAAAAACCCTAAAACCCCCTCATTTTTTGCAATTTTTCCTTTGTGCTTTCAACTAAATGTCACTTTGACTAGATTGCATTCATTTTTAGGGTATTTTGAGCGATTTGAAGTGACTATGGACTAATTGTACAAACTTATTGACCCCATTTAAAGGTATGTGGTGCATCCCTTTGGAAGTTTCAAAAGAAAAACAAGTCTTTTCTGCATATGGCTTGTTGGGTTCCAAAACTACTGCTTTACAATCTCAAAACTTAGTATCACCTTCGAGGTGAGGGGTTTGTCATCAAGAAGGCAGAGTGGGGGTTCATCAACATATTGAGGGTTGAAGGTCAATTGACGAGAGTGGGTAGTCTCTCTTGCATTTCAAGCTTATCTTAGACTCAAGAGGGTATTCTTACAGGTGTCCTTAATAGGTTTCATATCAATTAAAATGTAATTTGTTCGCAACAAGTAGCAGCTATACCCAGCGTACACTTGACCTCTATAATTGTCACTAGATTAAAGACAAACTAGCTGCATAAAACCTCATATAAGCTGATAAACACCTTGCACATGGACCCGAGGAAACAATAGTGTTTTAATCCCCATGGATAATTTCATTTCATATTTTATACACAATGGCAAGGTGTAAACATGTATGCAATGATTCTCTAATGATTTAACTATTTGTGGTTGCTTGAGATTTGTCTCTGGTTTGCAATTGTAATGCCCCCTTTTGGGATTGCCCTAAATCTTGCCCTAGAATAAAAAAATTAATGTAGTTAGGTTTATAACTAACCAATTATATGCTTGGAGCAATATAAAACTTGGTTTAGGTCCTACAATCATGTTAGACAATATTGGAAATATAATTCATATGATCAAAACATATATAATAAATGTCTCATCTATTTAAACCATGTAAAAATACATAACTTTTTCAAAACTATATAAACTACGCAATATCCATAATGCATAGGTGGAAGTTTAATCATAATAGAACTTGGATGAGAAACATGATAAGGTGCCTGAAGCTATCCATGTTAAGCCCAAGATCGGATATACCATCCCTCTTGGCCCCAAGTGGCAGACATGTAGGCATCCAACATGGCGTAGCATACTTAGTGGATAAACTTGTATCTAACTTCCCCATCCATGCTGCCTTATCCATCCTTCTTATGATTGAGACTCCTTGAATCCATCCCAACAACCAACCCATGTAGAGATTGGGGGGGGGGGAGAAAGCTACAATAGGAGGCCCGTAGATTCCCCTTTCTAAGCCTAAGGGCGGATACTCACCCCCGTGTCCCCAAGTGGTAGACACATGGGCATCCAACATGGAGTGGTGTACTTAGAAAGAAATCTAGTATCTGCTCACCCTACTAGATTCATAGAGATTATACAACAATAAACATATCATCATTCACAATAATCATTATAGTGCATAGTGCATACCACAATTCTTGCTAAAATATGAGATTGCTATATTCTAAGATGCAATCATATTAACAAATGCTGACATCTGCCCTTGTTTGCTGAGTGCAGATAATTATGTTTGTTCTATTCCTATTGCCCTGCCATTTGATCTGTTTTTAACATAGTTGCCAGGAGACAGGTATTGGTAATGGTACGGGAGACTGGTACTGGTACCAGTACGTCTATTTTTTAAAATAGGAGATGGGGGTACTTAGAGACACCTTCTTTTTTAATATAATTTAATAATTTATAAATCTGCTACATTAAAACTGAAAATATCATGACATTAAACTTTCAAATCAAGAACATTGGTAAAGTTTAACATTAAATTTAAAGTTTATGTTGTACCCAAAATAAATTTTTGCTTCAATGAGACATTTTTCTTAAAATGATCTAAATCATGTAAAATCGTTGTCAAAAGTATGTTTTAGGTCAAACAAAACATAGGTATTTTGTGGGTTTATGTCAAGGAAGATACTTGCAAAATTCTGAAAATTTGAAAATTAGGGGTTTCAAAACCCCTGTTTTTAGAAAACCCTTGAAAATAGGACATTCCCAGAAATGATTGAAAATGATTTTGATAGGATTAATTGACTTAACGATCAAACTGGTCAAGTCAAAATCACCAAAAAGTTCGTTTTACTTTGGTGGGTCTATTTTCATTTTTTAGGAAGAAAGCTAGGACCTCCGCAGCCATTAATGGCAAAATGGCTAGTACCAGGTGGTGAAATCTAAGCCTCAAAAGCTTTAACGAAGAATCCATGGCGAAAATGCTCGAAAAGATGCTCTGTGATGGAGGGGATTTTCAAAAGTGAAAAATGCTGAAAATTGACTAAGTTTGGAGAATGCACGCATTGCTACCAAGAGGAGGCTGTATAGTCAAATGCCTTAGTCATTTTTCCAACACCTGTACACACAACACAGTGAAGGTGATTGCCAAAATACACGTGTACGTGTCGTGAATGACAAAGCTCAAATCAGGGACAATGCACGACGGACGTGAAGCGCGGGGAGATGAAGATTTTCAATGAAAATGATGAAGCTGCAGTCAAAAGAGCCCTTGTTGACTAGGGGTGCCCATGAGTTCAAGAGGTCAAAGGCAGTCACCAAGTCTTGCCTAGACAGTCATCTCCTTCGTAATTTTGCCAGCTTTTCGACAGATTGTCAAGCAAATCCAACAGATCCATCAAACGCCGTCAAACGAAGGCAGAGTCAGAAGATGTTGTAATGCAAGCCATCAAAAATGGTAGTCAAAACATGAAAAAAGAGCCCTTGCTGACTAGTGGCGCCCAAGCATAAGACTATCTAGATGTCAGTTTTTGAGCAAACTTATCTTCAGGTGATCTCTTCGACATCAGCTCAGCTTTGCAACGAACTTGTTCGCTAGTCTATGAGACGCATCGAACGACGACAGCTGTTGATTATCCGACCATGCGAAACAAAGGGTAAATCAATGAACATCAAAGCAAAAGAGCCCCTGCTGGCTAGGGGCACCCCTCATTTGGAGCCACCTGTTGAAGTTTTCAACAACTGCTTTCTTCAAAGCATTTGTCCAACATCTTCTTAGCTTTGTGTCCAATCCGGTTATACAATCACAGGACTTGTCAAGCATCCATAGACAAAGATCAAGCAGAAAGCACCTGAAAGCAAAGAAAGAATAAAAAACATGAAGAAATGGCTAAGTGTCAAGGAAAAGAGCCCCTGCTGGAAATAGCGCCCATCTTTCTGGGCAGTTAGATGCAGTTTGCAAGTTGAGAGACCTCCAGGATGACCTCTATTTTGATCAATCTTGACAACGACACCGTTAGCAAAGACAACAGACAAATCCGACACCTGACGATAGAGATCAAACTGGGATCAGTCTTGAAGGTTTGCAACATGAAAATCATGAGTAAAAAGCCAAAGGCGCCCTTGCTGGCCAAGGGCGCCCATGCTTTTGAGGAACTTAATCTAAGTTTCAGGATCTGTATAACCAGTCATCCTTTCCGAGATTGAGCTGGCTATCCATCCCACGTTTTAGTGAGATCATCAGACTCACCAATCAGCAGTGATCTTAGATCAAAACATGGAGGGTCAAAATGGTGAAATTGAAGAATAGTGAAGAAATTGACTAAGTCTAAGGTCAAAAGCGCCCCTGCTGAAGAAAGGCGCCCTTGATTTGAAGGCATTAGATTCAGTCTTTGAGCTTTTCAGCTCCCAGACACATTTAATCGGGGTTGTTCCATCTCAGCAGTGAATCCATCAGCATCAGCTATAGATCAACTGAACAACCGGGAGCAAGGATCAAACAAAGGCACTTCACCATGAAAAATAATGAAAAAAGTGTTCAAAACTCAAGAAGGATACCTAAAAAGTCAAGACAAGATATGTTGATTTGAGTTAGAGATTTTGGAGGCAAACTTGGCCAAAATGTCCCACAATCAGTGGAAAATAGTTTTTAGAACTCCAGATCAAGCTAAATCACTCCTCAATCATGAGTGGGTGCCCATACTTGATGCATTCAGGCATCAATCATTATGTATCAAGCTTGGACATCATTATTCATTATTTGTCTTTGCAGGTTGAAGGCTAAAACAACATTTTGCTCTCCAAGACGTTTTTTCAAGATTTGATGGAGGGGTTTTGATTGTTCATTATTTTTTGAAGATTAGTGACACATAAGGATAATTTCTCAGAGGTTGCATCCAAAGGCACATTTTTACAAGAAGGCAGCAAATATCTTCCAATCTTCCTCTTGTTTTCTTCATCTCTTATGTCTTAAACTTCTTGCATGTCACAAAAAACAACAGGCTATCACATATTTGACCAACTGGGTATGATTAGTACAGTTTTCCAGCAAAACCCATCCTTCAAATTTTCCTGAAACGACAAACTTGCTGCCCCTATTTTTAGTGGTTTTTCCAAAAAAGTCACAGAATAAAAAATCTAATGAACTAACTGGGTTTGTTCAGCATTGAAGCACGAACAAAACCCACATGTCAGATTTTTTCCAGGAAAATATTTCTCGACGGGTGGCTATTTTTAGGGGTTTTTCAGAAGTTGTCTGAACATATCCGTGTTTACAGTCAACAATCGAGTTTTTCAGAATATAGTACTCTCGAGTTGAAATCAAGACCAAAATGGTCCTACTTCACGAATTTTTGAAAACACTCAACACAGACATGCATCAAGTAAAGCTCGTAGTCAAGTTGGACGCCTTGGAAGGCGTTAATGACATCACTGTTCAATGGATAGCCAAATGCAAAAGGTAGTCATTCCAAACATAGAGCTGCCACCGGTTATTACCACACTACCTTCCACATTCCATGTCAACAAGGCTGGATGACGTAGCTGCAAAGAAGATCAAATATCAAAAGCAATTTGCAAGAGGCAGAAAAAGTCAACGCCTGGTTAGAAGAACTATTGATTGGAGGTGGTGAGGTGTAAAGCACCCACAAAGGATGTCCTACCCTCCAAAATGGCATTAATGGTGACTGAAGTTAACTTGATGCCCCTTTCCAAGTTAACTCTAGATCCCACTGATCGTGCATGTTAGATCCCATTAATTATGAATCTCTATTTTGACTTCCACGAATTATGGATCTTAGATCTCCACTAAATGTGGATGTCTATTTTGGAGACTCATTTTGTAATTAAAGTTCACTTTTAGTTTAGTTTCAGTCAACCGAAGTAGACTTCCGGTTGACTCTTTGTTTAGTTTCAATTAATTGAAGTAGATTTCCAGTTAACTGTTTGCTCACCTACTTTTAGACATACCAATAAATCTTGCTGATTGGCAAGAATTGATTGTTAACTCAAGAGATTTTAGGGTTGCCTACTCCTTTGAGTTCTATAAATAAGAGCCTTGGGCTCATTATTTTGTAACTTTACTTCATGGTAGCAAAATGTTGAGCTCACAAGCCTTCATATTGTTCACTTAGTATATGTTCTTGGATCTTATTTGTTATAGTTAAACACCAAGTACAGCTTGTGTTCTCTCTATTCAGATAGGTGTGTCCAATCATTGTTCATGTGTTCTTGGTTTGATCGCCTCATGTGTCATTGTTTCTTTGACACAAGTTGCTGTCCCAACATGTAACCTTTGGTGGAAGATTGAGATAAGAAATCGAGAGAGTTACTGTTGACGTGATTTTCGTGACCACACCAACATAGAATAAAGTCGCCAACGGCTATCCTATTCTCTCTTGATCAAAGTATCCAGCATGCTAAGATTGCGAGAGAGTTCGTGCATTCAACTCCAAGGTTCCTTCAGTGCGAATAGTCTTAGTTGGCTCGATGTGATTTTGCTGGTATTTTAAGGGGACTTACACAATTGTTCGACAACTGACAGCAGACAGTAGACTAAGGGCTTTCATGTAATTTGGATGATTCGGCAAGTGAGCACAAGTTTCCTAATTCTAACCAGAAATGAACTGAATTTAAAATGAGTGTAAGGCCTAAGAAGTTTATGTTCTACTCTAAGGTGTGGGACATGGTGATCAATTCTTACGGATTTCAAC
>VDFB02346583.1:0-21538 GCA_007258455.2 Sequoia sempervirens
GAATGGGTCTTAAACCTTGTACTTGTTTCAAATCCCATTGGGGGAATCCACTTCTACACATATTTCAGAGACCTCAACAAGGCATGTCCCAAGGATGACTTTCCGCTACCAAACATTGATATGATCATGGATATGACTACATGACATAAGATGCTATTGTTAATGGACAAGTTCTATGGTACAACCAGATCATGATAGCTAAAGGAGACCAACATAAAATGGCTTTCACTTGCCCATGGGGGACATATTGTTGGAATATGATGTCATTCGGGTTGATAAATGTGGGGGCCACCTATCAGAGGGCCATGACACTAATCTTTCATGACATAATCCATAAAACTGTGGAAGATTACGTGGATGATATATTGGCCAATTTAAAGAAAAGATGAGATCACATAGCTGCATTGGGCTTCATCTTCGATAGGTTAGAGGAATATAAAATCATACTCAACCCAAAGAAGTGTGTCTTTGGAGTATAGTCAGGGAAAATCCTCAGGTACATCGTGTCCATGAGAGGAATTGAAATAGATCATTCTGAGATCAAGGCCAACCTCAAAATGGAGGCACCTAAAACACTGAAATAACTAAGGGGTTTACAAGGAAGACTCTAGTCCATCTGCTGATTCATAACACAACTAGTAGGCAAGGCTATCCCCTACTCTCATCTACTCCACAAGGGGGTAGCATACAAGTGGGATGAAAAGTGTGATGGGGCCTTCAGCAAGATCAAATAGTGTAGACACCGAAATTTGGTCTAAGCCTGCGACTTCAATATTCTTCATAATTCGTATTCTTCATGGTCATGATTAAATAATGTCAATTATTTAATTATTCTTTATAGTATGTTATTTCTTCTATTAATTAAATAATATTAATTATTTAATTAATTCACACTTTTCTTTATTCTATTTGATTAATTAAATATATTTTTTTATTTAATTATGTTACTACTTAACCGTATCCTTCTTGTCAAATTAAATAAATTCTTATTTAATTTACTCTTTATCATACTTTAACTATAATTAAATAAATTATTTATTTATTTAATTATTCATTTAAATTCCTTTATCACTTAATTAAATAAATCTTATTTATTTAATTATTTCAAATATCAAATCTTGAATTAAATAAATTATTTAATTCATGAATTCTATTTTAACGCATTCCTCTATATTTAGATAATTGTGCGAGTTATCTAGGTATTCACTTTTACTTGACATCTATTTTAATTGGTCAATCAACTTTGGATTAATGTTTGAATGGATTTCATGAGTAATCTATTTGTCATATCATTTAGTCATCTAGTTCTAACTCAATTGCGTGTACATGCATATTAATTAAATATTCCTATTTAATTAATTAAATATTGTGCGTGCATTCAAATAGAGAGTTGCTTTAATCCATCTTTATCTGTCATGCAAAGATAATTCTTATGTTTTCGAATACCAAACTTGAATATTAAATCATTTATTTAATCTTTAATTGTATTTCTAATTTATATCACTCATGTCATTACTAACTGTTATCAGAATGCATGACTAATTAGTCAATCTCAACCGTTCGTTGGTCTTTCAATCCTGGCATGTCGTTTGAATAATCAATTTTCTATAAATTGATTTGGTCTTCATCATTCCAATCTCTCTCGAAATCTTATGACTTTTTGGAGCACCTATCTTGAATCTTTGATGTTTTGTTAAATCATTATCATAGGCTATACTTGCACGAACCTTTGAAAATCTAAGGGCAATTATACTACTACAAGCGAAACGGAGAAAGACAACGAAGATAAATCATGGAAGAATGTAGATTGGGTGAGGTTGTTCCTTTATTTACGTTTTGAATTCCTTTGTACTTTGTTGATATAACTTAGATTGCATTTAGATTTGTATTGCATGTTTGCTCTAATCTGTTTCTTTCTACATTTTCTAGATGTTACATTGGTGAACTCGGCATTTTTGTAGAGAAATTTGTGTGTTTTCTTATTTATTTTTGTTGTTTTACAGGTTACAGCCAAGAATTCATTATAAATCCCTTCATCTTCTTTTGAGCATAAAAAAATAGGTGAATAAAATAGTTTAAAACCATTATCTAGGTTTTTTAGGTCTCGTTCTCAGCTTTCTGGAACTTCAAACGGTTTAAAATTTTATTAAGATTTGAGAAAGTTATGGTTGTTTTAGTGATCATAGTTTTTTAAGCTTTAGCTGTTAAAACACAAATTTTCTTTTGTTTATAACACTTTTGTTTTGTAGGATTTTGCAAAACATTTTCTGGGTTTTGAAGGTCTATGTCTTAGCTTTCCATAGATATCTACGGTTTAAAATTTTGTTTAGTTTTGAGAAAGTTATCACTATTTTAGTTTGTTTTTTTCATTTAAGTTTTTTGCACTAATCTTCTGTTTTCAACATGTCTTGAGGAGTTAATGAGTTTATGTTGAATGATTGACGAAGACAATATTGAAAACTACTAATGAATCATTCTACAAAATGCATGTCGAAGACCCTAGCTAATTTTTTCTTGAAATAGATTGTTTGGTAGTGTAGCAAATCTTTCATTTGGATTAAAATTAACAAGTGTCTACTATGTTTGGTATGAAAGTACAACTGTGTAATTACCCTCATGATTTGGTATATCGAAGTATCCTCTCCTCTTGCGCATCCGTATGATCCTAGGTGTAAGAGAAATGGTTACCAACTCTAGAACTTGGGCTTGTTCTAGTGGGAAACAGTACTCACCCCAGGATGACTCAGATTGGTAGCACCCTAGACCCGAGGGACTTCCAGCCAGTATATAAAAGTGGATTCTTGGGGAAAGCCCAAGAATCACACGTATGGTTTTGATGAGACGGATCCGAAAGGGGACTCTCGCCGCATGGATCATGCCCTACGAATGGAATGCCCATACTAAACACCTTTTTTTTTAGAGACCAACCATTTTTCAGCCATTGCTTGGTATAGTGCAGGGTACAATATCATGCCTGAAGACACTCACTACTAATCCCCTTGAGTAGAGATAACAGTCCTTGGGAGGTCATTTCCCAAGAATCCGATGACATTAATGAGCCGTGGAGGGGATCCAATGCCACCAAATTTCTAAGCTATCCGCTCTCAAGAAGGAAAGGTGTTTAACACCAATCTGGGGTATATTGGTGGGCTATACCAAGTATACAAACCCTTGGCCTTTTGGCCTATTAGGATTGTACTTGTCTGTTGTCATATTACACATTCTTTGAGTCCAAAATCAAACTGAAAACACTTTGTCTTATGATTGTATTTGTTTACTGGAACTTGATCAGAGAAAACAGTGTCGGTTTTATATCTCAAATCACTGAAAATACACACAGAGTTGCAACTGTTCACTAGAAAGTCACAATTGATTTTTAGAGTCGCATCTGTTTAGCATAGAGTTGTATCTGCTAGATCAGCTCGCATTTGCTTTGCAAAAAACCACATATGTTATATTTTGAGTCACAATTGTGAGAAACTTAACCGCATCTGCTTGACACACATACTAAACATTGACCAGAAACATGCAATTGATCATTAGAAAACTGCAACTGTGAAATATAACCGCAACTGTGAAACATAACCGCAATTGTGAAACATAACCGCATTTGATAGATCTTGCGACACATTTTCCTGATTATTAGAAAACCAGAATTCACAGTCACTGTCCAGTCAACATAGTTCTATCAGTTTCAGTTGTCTTTCCACAAGCAACCCTTGAACTAAAACCTAAACCAATTTTCTCAATTTTGCATCCTTTAGGTATCATTTGGTCATTACTATAGTCATTCTGATTCCGAGTTTTACTTTCATCTTTGAGTACATTTTTTCTTTAGATTTAAACTTCTAGGAAGATCAGTTTTACAAACTTTAGGATAGGTCCACCATCTACACTCTAGAAAAATCATAGCGTCAACGAAATCTGTCATTGAACCTAGTCCTATCATTTTATCCTTTGTCCTAAGGAGAGTCCTCGTAGCTCATCAGTCTAGTTAGGAAACTCAACTTTTCTTAGATCCTCGTCCTACATTGGTTCCTTGACTTAACAAAAATTGATGCCTTGGTTAGACTTTAGGTAGTTGGTCCCCTCATCTTGGGTTTACATATTTGATTACCTTAGAAGTTTTGCTTGGAATTTGCATCTTTAGATATTGTCATCCTAGACTAGTGTCATATTAGACATATTTTACTTGCACAGAAAATACCAAAAAAATAGTTGCATACATTCATCCCTTAAAAAAAAAATTCCACAAACATAGCTTAGGTTGCATACCTTAGACTTAAGTCACTCTTTGCATTGTCATACCTTAGCCCTCATATCACATACCTTAGTCATACTCCATCTTTCATTATAACCTCACCACCATGTCTGCAATTGACCTTGATACGCTTGCTAGTCAAGTTGAATACCAGTTACTCTGTAATGGTCAATGCCAACAAGTCATAGACTTCAAAAGACAATTTATCCAATCCAAATGCCAATCAACATCAACCCATGGTCAACTACCCACATACCCTTCCTACCAATAATCCATAAGTCCTATTCCACCATCCATCTACCCTCATTATCAAGAGTCCCTTAGCATAATCCATGCCATTAATCCATGACAAACATCTATTAGTCATACCTATCCTAACCTTGACAAGGGAAACCAACCTTCCACTAATCCCTTCCAAGTCTCTATGTCTTATCCTAGTCCTTCATCCACTAATCCCTTCCAATCCTCCATGTCCTATCATAGACCTTTATCCACTAATCCCTTCCAAGCCACTCCATCTCAAACTACATATAGTCATGGAAATACATCTATTCATGGTCTCCAAAGTCACATCCCATCTACTAAACTTAAGGATACATGTCAAATAGAAAGTCCAAAGCATGACTTCATGGGTTCACCTTCATGTCAAGATCAAAGTAGTCTATCCCATGACACTATCTTTAAGTCCATCCAAGAAGTCCTTCTAGATAATCATGGCATCCAAAATACACCTATCCTTGATCAAGATTCCATTCCCAACCACATCATTCAAGACAAACCCATATTTGATCAAGACATTATTATTGAGCAAGAAGTCTAAAATGATCCACTCCTTGACCTTTATGCCATTCATGATCAAACACTTGAAGATGACCCTATCCAAGTACCAAACACATCCATTTCCCAAAATGAGACACTTGCCTCCTTTGGACACATTGATGATATTCCTCTAGAACGAGAGTCTCCTACTCTAGACATATTTGCAAATGATCAAGCTATAGCTGAGTTCATTGGACTGTATGACAATGACCATAAAGACGGTTTCGACATCGACTTGGAAGCACTAGTAGAATCCTCTAAATTTGATATATCACAAAATCACACCAAAGATATCCAACATGTCAATGAAGCCACTACATCCTATCAACTAGATCATCCACTTTTATCAAATCAGCTTTTGTGAGGAGAAGATTCCATAACAGCTTCCATTACGCATGGATGGGTTAGCATCTTGCTTTCAAAACAAAAAATACCCCATCGCAAACAAAATCTGTCAGAGCATGCAGTATCAAGGAAAAGGACTAGGCATACATGAGCAAGGAATTCTAGAACCAGTACAGTTTCAGGAAAATCCTAGACATCAAGGTCTTGGTTATCCTTTAGTTAGCAAATCTAATGATGTTAATGGTACCTCCTCAATATTGGGGGCAACTTTATCTGATACAAACATCGAAATGGAGGCCATGAGTAGTTCTTACCATAAGGTTGTTACCAACACTCCTTCCATCCATACCATAAATTGTCATTCCAACATGAATAAACCTTCCATTTGGAACCAACAAAAACAAAAGTATTACAAATTCAAAGTTCAAAATCAAATATCAAAGGCCATTGAATCAATCAAAAATCCAAGTGGACAAATAAAGTTAAAATGGATCCCAAAGAAAAATGGATCAAGTAAAGAAAATAGTTCAATAGTAAAAGTCAATCAAAATGTGGAGCCACAAGGAAAGAGGACTCCCACATATAATAAATGTCCACCTCCTTCAAAATGGTCATCATACAAGGCATATAAAAGTCATGGTTCTAAACATTATCCCAATCTAAAACCAGTCTCCATCATCCATCACCCCAAGTTTGGAAAATGCAAATTCCTACATCTAAATTGCCAAACGTGTCTACCATTGTCCATCATAATCCTACATCTTTCCTAAAGTCTAAAAATCCTGCATCAAAAATTCGTTGCATCTTGGTAGCAACTCTTTATTGTAAGGACTCCCATGACACTCTATCATGATGTGTGTATTTTGATAAGGCCAACTCTAGTGTCAACAGAGATCACAATTACATCAATCAATCGTATGCAAGTGCTATGATCCTAACAAGGAAACTACTTCATCAAGGTCATTATTGGCATATCATGGCACCAGTCTCTACATCAACACCATCAATGGATTTAGCACAATCAGTGATCATCTAAAGCATCGAGGCCATACAAAAAATGCAAAAAAAAAAAGGTCACTTTGATGAAAACTTGGCAAACAGGCATCTTGGTGACACCAAAAAGAACAAAAAAAAAATTCAAGAGAAAAATTTCGTCCAATAGTGAAAACCATTCTTATGGCATTGTGGATAAGTACCATGATGAAAACTTGGCAAATAGGTGTCATGTGTAAGAAATTATCTATGTGGACTATTACACTTGGGGGCAAGTTGTCTCATCTCCCATACCCTTCGTATGACATTTATTATGACATTTCCATCTATCCATCTAAGCCCTACCACTCATGCCCATTTTCCCACCTACTTTGATCTTGATAAGGATTGGGGTGCAAACATAATTCGTGCTTTGGAAAAACTCTTAAAATGTATATCCTTTGGTCATACATTATCCATGCAATATCATGTCATAGCCTTCATAGCATTTTTCCAAATGAGTTATCCTTATATGAAATACCTATCACATGCCTTGGTTTTTCCCTTGTCAATGATCTAAGGATCTTCCATCATACCATCTAATCCTGAAAAGTCATTCCAAATGCAAAAAGTCCAATCCATACAATCTTGCTATGTATCCTAGTGCATCATTCAAAACATTCCTTGGATTTTTTTTTTTCTAGCCTTGCTGCAAACCTAAATCCTTTAGTCATATTATTGTCATCCTCATATTGTTTCGGGATGTGTCCTTCCCATGTTAGACAATGTCGTTAGCAACTTCATCACTTGTCGATTGGTTTCCAGCTTGACTAGGGGCAAGATCATGGTTGTCCTTGGATTATTGTGCATGCTTTCTTTCTTGCTTATAGGCATCTTTATCCCTATACATAGTCCACTTCCTTGTACATAGTCCACTACCCTATGTACATAGTCCTTATCCTTGTACATACTACCTATCCCTGTACATATCCCTTATCTTTCATATCCATCACTTGTATATACCATTCATAATAAGTGGTAGTCTTTCCCATAACCTGGAACAATTGGCATCGAGTGAATTTCATATCCCCCATTTTACCCTATTCATAATCAATTGGTCTTATACTCAACTGGGGGAAAACACTTGATGTGTGTCATATTGATTCTTCCATTGGCTGTGTTGAAGATGTAAAACCATAGAAAATCCACAAACATCGCAAACGTCCCGAAAATACAAAAACATCAGAAAACAAAGACAAAATCAAAACATTTCGAAAATCCAAAAATAGAGTCAAAGCCAATTGCACTTGTCAATCTTTACCATTTGTCGAACTACGTTGCCTCTATGACTAGACATAGGCAAGGCCATCTACCGATGTGCCCTTGAGGCATTAGGTCAGTCTGTTTAGGTTTGTATGTATAAAATCATGCTTCAATTCATATGTCTATATGACAAGGTCATTGGTCGTGTCGAACTATGTTGCCTCTGTGATTGGACGTAGGCAAGGCCATCAATCGATGAGCCCCTGAGGCTGCACTAGGTTAGTCTATTAGGGTTCGGCTATGGTCACCACATTTCTATTTGTGGTTAGTCTTGTCGTACCAAAGTCGCTTCGAACTATGAGAATTCTCGTGATGTATATAACGAGGCAAGGCCATCAATCAATGAGCCCTCGAGGCCGCACTAGGTCATTCGTTTAGGGTTTTTTGTCATACACAATCAATTGTCAACATGCCATATCAAGTCAGGCATTAATTTGGTGAACAAGTCAACAATGTCTCTAAGTCAAATCAAACAAATTTCCAATGAAACAATAAAAAAAAATCAAAATCAAATCAACTAATGTCTACTACAGGATGTGTCCTTCATGCAGATGGACATTGTCAAAACAATTAACCTTTGTCACATTCAAGATGAGTCCTTCCTGAATATTGATATCAACAAAACAATCTATGTCTTATATAGGATGAGCCTTCCTGCATATCGACATTGTCAAACAATCAAACATAGCCTTACACAGGTTATCACATCAATGACACTTGATTCAATGTCTTATACGATACATGCCTTTCTGAAACCGGGCTTTGTCATGCCTTATACAGATAGTCAGAACATCGAAACGAGACTCAAAGTCTTATTCGGTATGTGTATCTCTTGAAATTAGGCTCTATCAATCAATTCTTTTATCAATCAAAACAAATTCAACAAATAGATCAAGTTTTGGCAAATATTTTATTGGCTTTTGACTTTCTGACTTATTTATTTTATCTTTTCATTTGACTTTATGATGGGAATTATGTTACTATCTTTCTCGAGGATGTCCCATGAAGGATTTAGAGAAGCCACGATGTATCAGAATTCTATTTTCTTTGACTATTGTCTATCAATTGTCTTTTAAATTGGATTTTTGAGTCATGTTACTAGTTTCCTCAAGGATGTCCCATGAAGGATTTAGAGGAGCAATGACATCTCATGACCCATCTTTTATTTTGTTTGTTGTCTGTGGTTTGTCTTGACAAAAAGACTGGGGCAACTTGTGCCCTTAGTATGAGTTAACGACACTCCTTGTCTGCGACTGTCTGTTATTAGCAAGTGGATGACCTTGCACACCTTGATCTATGTCATATCATGGTGTTTTTCTCCATTTGTATTAGTCCTGCCCAATGATGATAAAGTGCAATGCCTTTTGTGATATGATGAAACATCGAAGATTACTAATACTAACATCATGGTCTTTTATTATTCATCTTTCTTTTTGCACTAACATTTCTTCTTTTCTACATCTTCACCACCATTATCTATTTTCTTCTATCCTTTTTTTCTTTCTTTCATCTTCTAGTTCTCTCATCGATTTTGAGAGCACACTCATGTTTGAACCCTCGGGTCATTGCCCTCCCCGAGGGGCATACCTTCACTTGTTTTACAATCAAGTAATATCGGGCATATATTTTATTTCCATTTCTTTTGACACACAACACCTAAAATGACATTGTATCAAAGAGGGCAAATGTGGTGACACTGAAATTTGGTCTAAGCCTATGACTTCAATATTATTCTTCATGGTCCCGATTAAATAATGTCAATTATTTTAATTATTCTTTATAGTCTTTGCTTCTATTAATTAAATAATCCACTATTTAATTAATTCACACTTTTCTTTATTCTATTTGGATTAATTAAATAAATGCTTTTTATTTTAATTATGTTACCACTAACCTTATCCTTGTCAAATTAAAATAAATTCCCATTTAATTTACTTTATCATATCGCCAACTATAATTAAATAAATTATTTATTTTATTTAATTATTCATTTAAATCCCTTCATCAATTTAATTAAATAAATATTATTTATTTAATTATTCTTCAAATATCACCCTGAATTAAATGAATTATTTAATTCATTAATTCTATTTTAATGCATTCCTCTATATTTAGATAATTGTGTGAGTTGATCTAGGACTATTCTGATTCGATATCTGATTATTAGAGTTTGAATGGGATTTCACCTGGTGCAATCTATTTTGTCATATCATTCAGTCATCTAGTTCTTAACCTTCAATTATGCAGTACATGCATATTAATTAAATATTTATATTTAATTAATTAAATCTTGTGTGTGTATTCAAATAGAGAGTTGCTTAATCCATCTTTATCTTTGTCATGCAAAGATAATTCTTTGTTTCAAATACTGAAACTTGAAGATTAAATCATTTATTTAATCTTTTAATTGTATTTCTAATTCTATATCACTCATGTCATTACTAACTGTTATCAGAATGCATGACTAATCAGTCAATCTCAACTGTCCGTTGATCTTTCAATCCTAGCCTGTCGTTCGAATAATCAATTTTCTATAAATTGATCTGGTCTTTATCATTCCAATCTCTCTCAAAATCTTATGAATTTTTGGCGCACCTATCTTGAATCTTTGATGTTTTTCCAAATCATTATCATAGGCTATACTTGCATGAACTTTGAAAATATGAGGGCAATTATACTACAACGGAAAAATGGAGAAGGGAAATCAAGATGATACATGGAAATACATACATATTGGGTGAGATTGTTCAGTTTACTTATGTTTTTACTTTCCTTTGTTCTTTGTTGCTTAACATTAGATTGCATTTAGATTTGTATTGCATGTTTTCTTTGATTTGTTTCTTTCCACATTTTCTACATGTTACAAATAGTACTTACTCACACTGCTAGTCCTTATGCCACCAATTATAGCCAAACCTTTGATCTTATACATATCTACAACAACAACAGCCCTCAACGCTCTCCTAGCACAACATGATGAAAATGGAAAGGAAAGAGCTATCTACTATATCAGCAGAACCATGGCGGGCCATGAATTGAACTATACATCCATTGAGAAATCCTATCTAGTAGTTGTATTTGTAGCACAAAAGTTCAGACATTACATGCTATCCCATCAAATAAAGCTTATCATAAAGATAGATCCCCTTAAGTACTTGCTTTCTAAAGCAACACTTACAGGGGTGGATACCAAAGTGGGTTACGATCCTCACAGAACATGACATTGAATATGTGGAATGTAAGGCCATCAAAGGACAAGCTATTGTAGACCAATTGGAGGAGGCACCAATCTACTTAGAAAATCCCCTTGTCTCAGAGTTCTCAAACAAATCAATCTTCAACTTAAGTGTAGCAGATCACTAGAAAATGTAATTTGATGGATCCTACAGAAAGCATGGATCGAGGATTGGGAGCTTCTTCATCCCCCCACAAGAAGATTGCATTTCAAAATCATACAAATTGTCATTCCCGTGTACAAATAACATAGCAGAATATGAAGATTTTGTCATAGGGCTAAGAATAGTAGTGCAATGGTAGATAATGTCACTTAAGGTATACGGGGATTCACAACTCATAATCAATTAGGTCAACAATGAGTATCAAACAAAGGATGACAAGTTGACTCCCTATAAGAAATTGGTGGAAAGTCTTAAGGAGTTCTTCATTGATATTACATTTGAGTAGCTACCAAGAGAAAACAGCAGAGCGGCAAATGCAATGGCTATAATTGGATCACTCCTATAAATCCCATGCAACATCCCAAAGCAAGAATTCCTCGTAGAGTAGCTTCTCGTACCTGCATTTGAGGTACTAGAGACAAAATTTGTGTGTGAAATCATTGGTCCTGATTATCATTGGTACCATGATATATACACTTATCTGAGAATAGGAGTCCTCCTAGCCAACATAACTCTGAATCTCAAGAGAGCCTTTGTCAAAAGAGCATCCCGTTTTTCCATCCTAGGAGATACTCTTTACCGTAGAAGCATTGAAGGGACCCTATTATGTTGCTTAAATGTTGAGGAGACATTGGCTGCCTTAATCGAGGTACATAATGACATTTGTGGTTCACACTCAAGTGGTATGACCTTGTCCAAGAAATTGCTGAGGATAGGGTATTATTGGCCCACCATGGAAAGATAAGCACATGATTATGTTAGGAGGTGTCTACAATGTTAGCAACATGGGGACCTCATCCATGCACCAACTCAAGAGCTCCATCTGATTATCACACCATGGCCCTTTTCACAGTGGGGGCTCTTATTGGAAAGATCACCCCCGCATCATCTAGTGGACATAAGTTTATCATCACTACCACTCAGTATTTCACCAAGTGGGTGGAAGCCATCCCCATGACATATATCACTAGAAAGTAGATATCAAAGTTCATCCTAAACTACTTAGTTTTCCATTATGGTGTCCCTCAAGCCATCCTGAAAGTAGATATCAAAGTTCATCCTGGACATTCCAAGTCAGAGAGCTTGTGCTAAAGGAGAACCAGAAGAATGTTCCAAATCCAAATAGCAAGGGAAAGTTTGAACTCAATTGGTTGGGACCCTTCGTCATTACAAAAAGCTACAAGTCATGGGAATATCAATTATCAACACTAGAAGGGGAAACTTTGGAGGAACCCATGAACAACTCCCATCTCAAAAAGTTTCATGCCTAGTCTTGTAGGGTGTAAAACCAAAAAATACAAAAAAATAGAAAATTTCTTGAAAAAATGGTCACCTTGATGAAAACCTAGCAAACAAGCATCTTGGTGACAAAAAAAATAATCAAAAGAAAAAAAAATTCAAAAAAAATAGAAAAAGGTTTAAAAGCAGTAAAGAGAAAAAAATTGTCCCCTAGTGAAAACCACTTCAGTGGTGCTTTGGGCAAGTACCTTGGTGAAAACCTGGCAAATAGGTGCCTTGTGTAAATAATCACTTTCCATCCACTAGGATCTTCATGACTCATTCAACATTATCCATCCATTATGCTTCCATCATCCATTGCATCCCATATCTCCATCCATCACCTATCTACATCTGCATCATAGCTTTGTCATGTGTTCATGTCATGATCCCTCCTAGTACTGCTCAACCCATCCTCAAGGTCAGTTTGTCCTTCCTTTATCAAAATAGTCTACTACATCACGCTAGGGCCATGTTCTCATCGTATCAGATTTGTGTATATTCTGGAAGTCTTCCCAAAATCAAAAAATCCAAAAAGCATCAAAAAATTAGAAAATCCAAAAACATTCAAAAAGACAAGAAAATCCAAAAACATTCAAAACATATCAAAATCCAAAAACAGGTGGAAATGTCAGTTAAAAAGTCAAAAATAGAGTCGTAAAACTACGTCATCTCTAAGCTTTGAACATAGGAAAGGTTGATCTTTGATCATCCCCTGAGACACTTAGGTCAGTCCTTTAGTTGTTCGTCATAATAAATTGGTAGTCCATTTGTTCGTTTCTCATCAATAACCATGTTTGTATAAGTCAAACTACATGGTCTTTTTGTGTATAATGTAGGCAAGGCTAATCTTTGATGAGCCCATGAGGCCCCTAGGATAAGTCTTTAGGTTATTCTCTTGGTCAAAATCTTTGAAAACCCCCAAAAAAATTGAAAATTTTAAAATCAAAACATTTGTAATATATTGAAAATACCAAAAACACCCTCAAAACATTTCAAAAAACTCCAAAAGCATCCAAATATTTAAAAAAATCCATCCATCGCATCTCACTTTCACAGAAAATAAACATCACTCATAATAAATCAATCATCATCCTTAACCTTTGGTGAAACAGCGAAAAACAAGTCTAGCTAGTTAAAAGTGAAAACTCAAACATCAAAGTCTCAAGTCTAGGTCAGTACATAAACAAGTTAGTCAACTCTTTGTGTCAATAGCCTATCATCCAATCAGTCCCAAATCAATCATCTAATAACATCATTTCCTAGGATACATCTTTCCTACAATGGACATCAACATCAGGCATCACCATAGGTTAGTCTTGGCTAGCAGTATTGAAGAACATTAGCTTGTTTGTTTACTTTATTTTTTTATTTTGACTTATCTTATTTGTGCTCATTTTGATGACCTCTCGATGATTTCCCAAATGAAGGGATTTAGAGAGAAATAAATGGGGCAATGATCAATATCTTTTATCTGTTGTGCTTGTGGGATATTTTGGTAATATAACCTTGGTTATGTGTGCTTTGTTTAGGTGTAGGGAGGATTTTTTAGGTGTCTTTTTGACCAAATAGGGAGGATTTCCTTTCTATTTTTTGGTTCGAGATATTTGGAATATCCGAACTACATTTTGAACAAGGTTCCATGTGTCAGGTGTGAATAGGAGTACTCCTATCCGATTGTTGAGTCAAATTCCATCACACTAGGTGCAATGCCATCTTGGTTCTTTATACCTTGATGCATCATGCCTATGTGTATTATCAAACATAAGTTAAATGGTCAAATCATCTTCATCACCATCATCTTTTGACTTGTTGGAGTCTCTTACTTTCTTCTATCCTCTTTCCATGCTAACATGGTACCATGATAGTTAATCACAAATCATCACCATTGCATCCGTCCTGCATCCACAAACCATCAACATAATGCATATCATATCATGACATATAGGAAACACTAATAATCTCACATGCATTGAATTTCATCATTGCATAATATAGATTGATTATTCTAAGCATCTCATAAACCATACATTTGCATAAGCATAAAGGGAAACATCACATATGCATCATTATCTCATAACATATACATCATCAGGGAATCCATTGCATCATCACATGAACATCATAATATAGCTCATTTGCATCCATTACATAATCCTATAACATCGCATACATATTATCCATTTACATCATTTATATATTACCATACCATGTACATCATATCATGTCATATACATAAGCATCATTAAATGCATCATCACAAAGACATCATCATAACTTGCATCATCAAATCACATCATGCACATCAATGCATCATCATATAAGTATCATCCATTTTGCATCCATACATACATCATTATATCATAATGAAAAAGATACTGAAAAAGAAATGCATCCATAAAACACTGCATCATATCATAACATCATCACATAGAATCATCACATTACATCATATAGAATAAAGTCATCAATACATCACATAGAATAAAATCCACCCATAAATGCATAAATGGAATAGAACACATCACATTGGAATGAATCATCTCATATCATCTCATATATCATCAAAATAATATAAATTGTCATGGTACAAAATCGAGATCAAGTGTGTATATCAATCAACATAGTACAAATTTCTAATGGGGCTATCAAAACAAGCCCATGGATCACAAAAAAGAATATTGTCTCTGATCAAAAAGTGAGCTAGCCCTATTGGCTACTCCCCTCGCTGCTCGACCTCTCCTCATGACTCTCTAGAGGCTTGTATCCTATCTATTGTGAATAGTCAGGGACCCGTGCTGCTTGAGGCAAAGCCTGATTGTAATGTACATGATAATAATTTGCTTCTTGGATGACATCCTATTATGCCAGTAGGGATACCGTGCTCCTAGAAAAGGATGCAACCATACTCTCTAGTTGTTGTCTCTATCCCATCTCCTGTGATGCTTGCAGCTTAACAACCTATCATTGTTGGATAGCTTGATATCTCTCAGCTGTCAAGGTCAAGACCTATTGTCTCACCTGGTTCCTCTCTGCCGTGAGCACCTGAATCTGAGCCTCAAGATGTAAAATCTGACCAACCCTAGGGTCTGTCTGTGGTGGTGGTTGGATGAGAGGCTGATCTTGGTGGCCATCTCTAGGTGGTGTCCTTTTCCTATCTTGGTCTTGGTGACCATCCTTGGGCTGATCCTGGACAACCCTTTGCCCCTTGTCCTGCTCTGGTTGCTACCCTGGCTATTGTGGAGGTGTGCCACCTCCTCCTCTACCTCTTCCATTTCCACTATTACCATCCCTCTCTCCATCTCCATCTCCCCTGCTTGCTCAGCCCTACCCTCACTCGATACCTTGGCCTCTGGGTCTCCTCCTCAATATTTGTGCACCTAGAATTGTTAATCTGACTAGAGGATGGAACCAATCCTATAGGCCTATGTTGTCCCTGGGCCCACCTATCCTTGATCATAAGGCCATGGTCTAGCCACCAACTACATAAAAATCTATATTTCATCCACTGCCGAGATCGGCTAACCCCATGTCATCTCCCTCATAGTACGGGTGAAGATGGCCACGTACTGGTCATCGAGACGGTCCTGTGTATCCCCAAACTTGTGAGCAATGTGATCTAGAAGATACTTCTCTATCATGGTATGCTCGCGACCTTACATCAGTCGGTATTTCCTTGCAAAGAATAGTTGTTGTACATCATCATACCACGTTTGGCTGCCCAAGGTAGGGTCTCCAAGTGAAAACTATCATCTCGTCGATGACCCGCCACCAATGTCGAATCCTTGCTACTCCTGTATGAGAAAAGGTAAGAGAACCCTTGTATCTCCAAATAACAGGACCATTTGGCTCCATATAAATTAGTGTAACTCTAATAGGGCAGAGCACTGCAATATGCTCTTAGGCCCAGATGTGTAGCAATGTGACTCCCAATCCAATATCCTAGCTATCGTAGTATGCAAACTCATGTAGATCATGGTAGAGGGAGGCCAACATCACTGGCCCCCAAGAAAAGCACTCCCTCCATCAGAGCATCCACTCCCAAGCAAGTCCCCATCTTGGGTTGAAGTATCATCCATGTTGATCTGATGCCACGAGTCCTGAGATGATTGCAACTACTATCAATTTTTGAAAGACGACACCACATGCCTGTATTACTCTAGCTCAATCTAGCTCTTTGAAAAGGAAATCTTGTCTAGGCCCATGATATCATAGAAAGTATCCCTCCTAGCCTCCACATCATAAATCACTCACTCTCCATGGATTGACAAATGCAGAATGTGCTAGAAGTTCTCCAATGTCACTATGGCCTTGCCTGTAGGGAGGTGGAAGGAAGAAGTCTTACTGTGTCAGCACTCTACTAATGT
The DNA here is from genome assembly GCA_007258455.2 of Sequoia sempervirens. Classification (NCBI taxonomy): domain Eukaryota; kingdom Viridiplantae; phylum Streptophyta; class Pinopsida; order Cupressales; family Cupressaceae; genus Sequoia; species Sequoia sempervirens. The sequence goes on from VDFB02346583.1 coordinate 16,764, forward strand.
TGTCATCAGGCCCAGATGTGTCTGGATAACTAGGGAATATGCCACGTACCATAAGCCAATTTCCCCTAGGTGCTCCTGGAATACCTCATCCAAAGGGGGGTCTTGAGTCAATTTGGCCAAAAGGGATGACTTGTGCTCTTACGAGTGGACCGACTCCATGTCCTCCTACATTAGGAAAGTCACTACGTTAGGTTTCATAAAAAATCATGATCCTGTTTGAAGTTTGTGCAACTAAATCAACAAATGTGTCACTATTTGCATATGCGTCACATTTTGAAGAGGTCAATGGCGCTATATGGCGCTGCTAAGAGCCTAAAATTTCAAAACTCAGCCACCGCCACACAGTTTGTCAGTGACCTAGTTTGACCCCTGGACCCAAATTTCAAACAGGACCATCATGGTGCTATTTTCATATGCGTTGTGCTTTACACTAAAACCCTAATTTTTAAACTCTGTCACCACGGTACAACTCACATCAGCAGTGCAATTTAGGCCCGTGCGATGCTGATTTGAGCTTTTCAGTAGCGCTATATAACACTACTTGACTTTGTTGACTTCTAGACTCTAATAAATGCACTCAAAAATCAAGAAATGAAGTCGGGGCAGGATGATTTACCACTGGTCTTGTATTGGGAAGCCTCTAGAACACTCACACACACTCGGAAATGTGGCAGGGAAGTACGCATTACGCCATCTTGATCAAGGCTTGGAGCTTAAATTATAGGAATTCTAAAGGCTATGTGTGCAAATGAATTGGAAGTGGCCCCTAGAGGCCTATTTTAAGCCTAAAAGTTAGAGTTTTTTGACCCTGTTTAGTCATCCAACTAGGGTTTTGGACCCCTGAGCCTGTGTTCGCCCAACCAAAGGCCATTTTGCATCATTTTTTTGCATTTTTGCATGTTTTTGACATCCCAAAGCCTTTTTGGACCTCTCGGGCACCTTGTCCTCTTTTTTGCGAGATCACCCAAAATTCAAAATTTTTTTCTAATCTCTCGAGGCGACAATATATCGGCATGTTTCTTCTTGTTGGGGCAGTAGTGAGGCATTTTAAAAAATTCAAATTTTTCTAAATTTTGATCGAGACAAGCTATTCTTTGAATCAATGCAACATGTACATTGCTTCAAAGAGGGGCAAAATATAGACATGGAAAATGTACCACCACACTTGATCCTGATTAATAACACTACTTCATCCTAAATCATCCCCTTTGCTAATCATTTAATTGAATAACCCTTATTTAATTAAATCCATCTCCTCTTGTCCCTTGATTAAATAAATCAAATTTATTTAATTAAGTTATCATCTCCTGGTAATTAAATAAATCAATCTTATTTAATTAACCCTTTAGTCTCTATTTAATTAAATAATCCATTTTATTTAATTAAATCTCTAAATTCATTTCTATTAAGTTAAATAAATTAAACCTTATTTAGTTTAATCTAACATCATCCCTCTTTAATTGAATAAATAAAAATCTTTATTTGATTAAATCTAAACCATATTCCTCTCAACTTTGATTTAAATCAGTCCAAAAATATAAATCAAATTGTCATATCAACTAATCTCCTTTTAATTTAATCAAATCTTGTTTAAGTTAGTCTTAATCCCCTAAATCCTCTAGCTTTTGAAACTTGCTCATGAAAAACATTTTAATTAATTTATAAATCTTCTAATTACTTTCAACATGGCATCAAAAAGAGAATATTCCTCCAAGTTTGAAAATTCCTCCAAATGGATTTGTCCGACAACAAGGCATTCATTTCCTCTTAAACATGTCCTTGTGCATTGAGCCAAGTGGCATTTAAGTCATTTCTTTCTCCCTCCAACATGTCATTTCATAAATTTGAAATTCCACCTAATATCATTTATTGGCACATTCATCAAAATGTGCTCCACCTTTGTCCACTCACATGTTGACAAGTGGCTTAATGCTATTGGTTGGTCTTTTATCCCACATTCATCCATTTTTCCTCATTCTCCAACATTCTCATCTATAAATAAGAGGTTTTACTTTGTATTTTGGATCCACAACTTAGAGCAAAGTTACTATCTTCATATTTAGAGAAAATTCATGCATTTCCATAGAATTTTTTCCATTATCATAGCTAGGTTATTGCATATTTCATCAAGGAAGCACATTGTTCATCATCATCAAGTGGATCAATCTTCATCAAGCTTACAAGGGATTGGGAAAGGGCCATTTTCCACATCAAAATGGCACCAATTCCCCCATGGGATTGAAAGTTTGCATGCTTTGATAGGATTTAATAGCTTTTCTTTGTTTTTTTCTTCATCTATTTTCTATTTTGAGCATTGTAAATGAATTGCATGGGGAATCTTAGTTCTAACTTGCATATGTGACTACTATTGTGTGTATTCTTTGTGTATGTGCAGGTCTAGGATTGGGGTTCACATTCTTAAACACCCATTTTCAACCAACAGGTTTTCGTCGTTTAGGAAATGGTACAAGATCCCATTTATCATTCTTTTTCAAAATTTTTAGTTCTTCATCCATAACAAATTTCTAGGATTCTACATCATTCATACCTAATGTCTCTTCTATTGATCTGGGCTCATCCATATTAGTATTCAAAGTAAAAATACATCTCCAATGATCAGGTGAATACCTTTCAAGTGGTTGTCTATGCCTTGTAGACCTACGGACAAGTTGAGTTGGAGGTTCTTCCTCCTCTTCTAAGAATTCAAAGCTATATGAGCTCTCCTCAACTTATTATCTATCCATGGGTCTCTATTCAAATTTCTTAGGAATAGAAGGAAATTGAATCACATCTTCTTGTTTATTTTTTTCTTGCTGCAATATAATAGAAGGCTTAGTTTCTCTAAAAATAACACTTCTACTATGTATTACCTTTTGTGCAATATAATCCAAAAGCTTTTATCCTTTCACACCATAATTGTCTCTGATGAAGATACATTTCATAGCCTTGTTCTCCAAATTTTTTCATTTCTCCTTTGGCACATGTGCATATGCCTCACATATAAAAACTCTAAGATGTCTTAATGAAGGCTTGTGGCCTGACCATGCCTCTATAGGCATCTTATCAACAAGAGTTGATGTAGGAGATTTGTTAATCAGGTAACAAGTAGTGGCAACAACTTCATCCCAAAACCTTTGCTCTAAACTAGCACCACTCAACATACTCCTAGCCTTCTCCATCAGTGTCCTATTCATTCTTTTTGAAACTCCATTCTACTTTGGAGAATACATAGTTGTATTTTTTCTATGAATACCACAATCTTTATATAATATATCAAAATAATTAGAGAAAAAATCACTACAATTATTAGCCCTTAAACATTTTATTTTATTTCCAGTTTGCAGCTCAACCATTACTTTAAATTCTTTAAATCGACTGAAAACTTTAGATTTAATCTTTAGAAAGTATACCAATGTCCTACTATAATCATCAATAAATGAAACATAATATGTGAATTTAACAATCAAAGTAACATCTACAAGTCCAAACACATCAGAATGAATAAGATCCAATACACCACAATATTTATGAGAACTCGAGTAAAACATAACACAATTTTGTTTTTCATAAATGCAATGCTCATAGAAATCAAATTCAAGATTACAATTGGAAAAACATTCAACAAGGTTTTTATTTTTCAAGGTCCTTAGATACTTTTCTCTAATGTGGCCAAGTCTCTGGTGTCATAACATAGTTTTCTCTACAGGTAAATTTGATACAAAATAAAGATCATCCTTGGGTACCCAATAGCCATGGCCATTTTCTTAAGATGAAACTCTCACTTATATCACAAAATTTCCTTTTATAGAAGTACTATTGCACTGAACAGTGCATGCATCAAGCTTATACAATGTGCCATATCTGACACCTTTGACCATCTTTCATCCTGCATCAAAAAATACTACCTGCACACCTGCATCTATTAGTTTGCTCACAAATAATAAATTTCATGCTAAACGAGGAATATGAAACACACCATTAATTATTTTTATTCTACCATTAGGAAACCTGATTTTAATTTTGCCACGATCAACAATGTCTAAATGAGAATCATCACCCAAGTACACTTTACCTTAAGCAAATTCTTCATATTTAGAAAACCAATCTCTATTAAAGGTCATATAGAAAGATGCTCCTGAGTCAATTAACCATGTTGGCAAGAGACATTGCACATGCTTTATGGTGTTGTCATTGATGGAAACCCTTGTCAGCTAGTTGATCTACAAGTTGCATTTTGCTCATACCGGCAGATAGATTGAAGATTAGTGTTTATCTATTAAGCTTGAAAAAAGCATCTGGTAAATCTGTGTTCTTCGATTCATATGTAGATTTTTTGTTATTATTTTCTATTGTGGATCTCTGGGAGTATTGTTCGATGCATAATCTGTGTTATTTGCAAATCTTGGTGCCTCGTATTGATCTGGATGTAAATTAAGAGGTTTGGTTGTCTAATTTTATGTTCATTAGTGTATGAAGGCTGACTTGGTGGATATAGTGTGTTGCAGATATTTGAGGAGTTATTTCTTAAGTGTTTTTGTGCTCGAGCATTTAGTTTTGGGTCCTCACTATGTTGTGGCTGACTCTTGTGGATTCACATTGAATATTATGAATGATTTGAAGCCGACAGTTTTTGAATATTTGCTTATCTTGTTGAAGCCAACATGGAGTGATCAAATCCCTTGTAGCGGATATATATGAGTGATCGATTATATTATTTTGATATATGTTCGATGTGAGTGGATGTACGTTGTGAATATCAGAAGATCAGGAAAGTG